>CABHPR010124447.1:0-21175 GCA_902168415.1 Peromyscus melanophrys | reverse complement strand
ACACACACACAGTGGTGCTGGCTGTGCTGGCAGTTGGAATTGCCATTCTTCCCTTCCTTCCAGACTCCAGACTGCCTTTCCCTGCTGCCCCTTAGCTACCCAACAAGGTAACTGTCAGGGGCCTCAACTGCTCAGCTAGAGAGCTGAAGCCCAGGTGCCTGCTCTCTGCCTCCATCTGTTCAGCTGGGCCCGCCTCTAACTGCATGGCTCCTGTCATCTCTCTTCTGTACAGCTGCATCATCTTCTGATGTGCCAGGGTGTGAAAAGCAGATGTAGGTACTGCCTTGTGTGGAGTTCCTTTCTAAACAAGTTGCCCCTTTTCCTGAGAAGCTTGTCTGCTGAGGAGAACAGCAGACCTGGCTTCTAGTCCCCAGCTCTATGCTTCTGCCTTTAGTTTGCACACCTGTTCAGTGGGCGTTAGCTTTCCACCCAGTCCTGGTGTCTTAAGCTGTATAAACTGAAGTTAGCGGAACAATAAGAGTCTTGTCCTAAATCAACATCTCTTCTTCAGTGTCTCGGTGGCTGGACTCAGGCTAGTTTTGGAAGTGCTGTCTAGAGTGCCTCGGGTGCGTGTCAGATGTGCACAAGTGCGTGTGTGAACAGTGGTTTGGTACAAGATCATGGGGAATACCAGACCATGCTGGATGCCAGACCTGGGTTCAGGGTGTATCTATGGTGAACAGTATTACCCTGCCAGGCATACATTTAGCACATTGCCCATGAGAAATGAGCTTGGTCATTGGCTAGGGCATGAGCTTGGGGTTTGGAACCTCTGATCACTAAACCTGTGGTGCAGACCCTGCAGGGCAGAATATCTGGGAGCCCAGGGGTACCTCACTTCAGGTCTCCCACAGTCTTTCAGCAACACAGGCGTCCAAAGTAACTGTGATGTTATTCTGTAGCCTAAAATACTCCCAGACTTGGGCTAGGGGAGGCCCTCCCTCGTCTGGGAGGCGGGGGAGCATGCTGGTTTGTTTTGGCTGGATGAGGGCCAAGAACAAACTGCAAATAAGGACAGTTTGGACCTTGGAAAATGCTTCATTGTCCCTGGTGAGTTAATTTTACCAGCAGCTGAATTCAGGAGGCTCTGAAGCAGTAATTAAAAAAAATGCGTCAATTTCCCGTTGGTGAAATTAATCACCACGTGTGCCTGAGCAGCTGCACCTGAGAGACTCAGCTGCAAAGGCTAAATATATATAGAGAAAAAAGGGACAGGCTGGGTCTCCTACCCGCTCTACCTTGGGAGTGGCCTTCAATGTCTTTCTCCCACCCACATGTTCTGTCTCTGCCCCACCATGAAACCCAAGGTGCAATAGCTTTCTATCAGTCACCTTCTGTATCTGCACCCCCTGCACATTTCACCACAGAGGAAACTGAGTCTTTTAGAATCTGCTCTCTGAATGATCCTGCCTTCTGGATCTTTCTCCCAAGAATGTCATCTGTTGGAAGAAACTGTAACCATTCCTCGGCATTATGAGCATTTCTCCCCGACACTTTCTGGCACAATGTCCTGAGTGGCCAGGGCAGGGGCTCAGAGACCCACAATTGAATTCCTTGACACAGCAGCCCTGAGAACTGCTTGTAAATGAGCCATGAACGGAGAAAGAGTGATCTTGTTAATAAGGTCTCGGTATTGTAGAGGCCAAGAAGCCTGCCTTCGGGAACCTGGCCCTGCCAGATTACCTCTTCAATCTTGGCCGTATTTTAAGTCTAACTCAAAAATTCAATTGTCGCAATGAGTCATCCTGTCCCTTGAGAAGCCCAGGCTCTGCCCCAGCAGCGAGGCAGCTTACCTCACCACAGGCAGGTCTCCCCAACCTGTGATGTCAGATGTCAGGTGGGTGGCTGTGGACAGACCCAGAGAGTCAATGTCTTGCTCTAGGCTTCAGGGCTCTTGAGCAAACTTCAGGTTCCTCAGCAGGTGTAGTGGGCACTGTGAGACCAGACTGGCCAGACCCTGGAGTAGCTCCTCCACCAAAGCCCCTTCCATGTAGTAGCATAAGCTAGTGGCCCTCATATCTTTGGCTCCCTTACTCTCTCTAGACCCCATATGTCATTGGGTCCACTTGATCCCCAAAGCCATCACTTCCTCTAAGTGACCCATCTGCTCTCACCTGGACCACTTTGTGCAGTGGCTTCACCCTTGAGCTCCCCATATCCACACTGATGTTGCCCAACTGTCACCACACACTGCAAGTCTCCACACAAAGCTGGTTGTGTCAGCCTCTACTTAACCCCAGTAGGACCTTCCATCACACCTATGGCATGGCATGCAGGCCCCGGGGCTCCTGTGTTCTATCTTCATACAGTTTTTTTTTTTTCTTTCCAGCCCCCAGACCTTAGCACATGCTGCCCATGCCTACCTAGCATGCTCTCACCCTGCTTCCCTTGCTGGTTGACTCTTACTTAGGATTGGGGCTCAGTCTTCATATTGTCTACCTTCTGTGTTTATGGGCTTCCCTGATGATTACCCCTCTTTTGTATCTGCCTGCTGTTTAGAGTCTTGATAGCAACACTGGTAGGGTTGTCAAACAGGAGGCAGGTGACTTCATTGGCAAATAGCAGGGAAGAAGTCTGGATAAGGTGTGTGTGGGCATGGGATGGCTGGAAGCTGCTGAGGGGTCCATGCTGGAGTGTACTCACATGGAAGCCAAGGTAGGGGTGAGGCAGGGCACTCTATGCCTTGGGGGTGAGGGGGTAATGGGAGGGCATCAGGCTTCTGTGTCTGGCTCAGACCATGGGGAGAGAACTTTATAGTGAGGTGACTAATGCCAGCTGCCAACCTGTTGGAATAAGGATGGGAAAGAGTTCTCCAGGCAGAGAAAACACCCTGTGTAGAGAGGCCTGTAGGCTCCCAGGGGATCCAGGGGAGGGAATGTGGCTGGCTGAGTGCTTCACACATGCTGGATGCAAACAGATTTGAGATCTTTGCATTCTTGGGGAGATCACTGGACACCTTGTGGTGACTGTATTCATAGAATGAAGGAGAAAGTCTAGGGCAGTGGTTCTCAAGCTTGCTAATGCTGCGGCCCTTTAATAAAGTTATTCATGTTGTAATGACCCCCAACCATAAAATTATTTTTGTTGATACTTCATAACTGTAATTTTGCCACTGTTATGAATCATAATGTAAATATCTGATATGCAGGATATCTGTTATGTGACCCACTGGTTGAGAACAGCTGGTCTAGGGAGAAGACGGAGCTTTAAAAGGCTGTGGGTGCTCAGAATCCACACAGAAAGCTGGGCATGTGGCTCACTGGGAAGGAAAAGATGGGCAGATCCCTGTTCTTGCCTAACGTAGTCAATGACCTCAGACCAATAAGACCCTCTCAACAAACAATGTGGATGATAACTAAGGAATGATACCCCAGCATTGTCTATGGCCTCCATGCACATATACACCTGTGTACCCACACAAACATATAAACATGGGATGAGGCCTGTCGGAGGGCAGGTAGAGGCCTTGGAACATCTCCAAGAAGGCCAGCCCTATAGCCACGAGGACCCAGAATCCCTGATCCTGTTTGTAATTGCAGGGCATGTGCTAGAGGAAAGGAAGCCTATGCAGTAGGGAACTCAAAACTAAAAGTGAGTCCTAAGACTTGTTTGGCACCTGCAAATGTCAACACCTCTGGGCTGTGTCGTAGGGTGGTCTAGTGATGGCTTTAGGTACTTCCTTTCTAGAAACAGAAGGGTAGCCAAGCAGCTGCCCAGGAAGGGTTGTTTTTGCCCTCAGTTCCTTAATCAACTGCCCTCAGGGAGTGATCCTAGTGCCCCTGGCCTCAACCTTTAAGAGCATGTTCTTCTTGGGTGTTTCCTGTCTTCATGATGCACTCTGGGAAAGCCATCGTTGGCACATTCTTCTTACAAGCCTTGAATCTCTTTCCCCCCTGACCTCTCTCTACTCTTTCCTCTTCCTTCTACTCCTGCCCATCCTCTTAGCCCCTGGCATGCAGATGGGTGGAGCATAGGAGAAGGCAACATTCTTCTTCTGGGTCTTCCTACCTTCAACCCCTTACCTGGTTTCTGCAGATTCAAGGTGAACTGAACTGCAAGCCAATGAGTCTCCCAATCCAGACATCATTCTTTGATAGTTGGACATCCAGTGTGACATGGCTTCCTACATCTCCCATCCATCAGAACCATCTTTGGTGGTGTCCCTAGCCCCATCCATATGGTACCAGTCTCACCACCCTCTTCATGGGCCCTGAAATAGCCTGAAACTCTAAACTGTATACACACTTCTCTTCTAAAATGTGCATCTCCCGAATCTTTAGCTCAACTACCACAGACACCAAAAGGCTCACCCAGGCATCACCTCTAGGCATCTATTGTCTAAATCACAGTTTTCCCTTGTATAAAAAAGACAGTCCTATCCCTCCACCCCTCATTATTAGATTTCATCTACAAGCAGCTACGTTAACTGAGACCAAAGAAGGGATCTAAAGCTCCATTGACAATTTGACTGTATTAGCAAAGACATAGCATTGAGATAAGCAAATTGTCTTGTTCTGCCCATGACTTATCAGTATTCTGGCATTCTGGTGATCATTTCCCAAGCTTTGCTTCAAGAGGGTTCTGGGCAAAGTTAATTAGGTATCAGTTTACTGGATTTGTTTTTTTTTTTTTCATCCATTGAACATATATGCCAGGAACTACATCTTATGTTGTCATATTTAATACTATTTAGTAGTGGTTTGGATTTTAATTTTTATGTATATGAGTGTTTTGCCTTCATGAAATCTATATATATCATGTGTATGCAGTGCTGTAGAGACCAGAAGAAGGCATCAGAATCCCTGGGACTGGAGTTACAGGTAGTTGCTCATAACCCCTAGGCCACCTCTCCAGCCCTGGTATTATGACCTTTCAATAGATGAAGAGGAGTTCACAGCCTCTTTGGTATTATATAATAATAAAACAGTCCTTGTGGCAAGCAGAACAGTGGCCTCTTAAGATGCCCATACCTGCCATGTTTCTTTGGAACTGGAAATATTCTTTGTTTGCAAACCAGCATGTGTAGAGGTGATCCAGACTCCAGACTTTGACTTGGAGAGTTTCTGTCTTACCCAGGTGGGCCCAATCTAAACAGAGTCTGTAGAGAGGAAAACCTTTCTGGGTCAGAGAGAGCTGTGACATTTTGAAGAAGGATAAGGGGCATGGTCATGGTGGAGGGCAATGCCAGGAGTCAAGGAATGCAGGTGACCTTGAGAAGCTGGGAAGGATGGCAAGCCAATCCTCCCCTGGATTAGCTGCTTTCTTGTTCGGTCACAAAATGCCAGAGAAGCTTATGGGAGAAGTGTATTGGGTTTGTGGTTTCAAGTGGTGCCGTTCATCAGGAGAGGAAGGTATGGTAGCTGAAGATGTCTATAATGACAGGAGCTTGTGGTAGCAATTTGTTCACATGGTGCAGACCAGAAACAGAAGCAAGTAGAATCTTCAAAGCTGGCCTCTAGTGATCCACCTCAAACTACAGCCATACCCCAACGGCTCCATAGCCTCTTGAAATATCTTCACCATTTGAGGACCAGACATTCAAACACTGGAGCCTGTGAGGTACATTGCACATTAAAACCATGACATCACTGCACTGCAAGAAAACAACCCTCACCTGGTGCTTGGTCAAACCCATGCCAGTTGCCTCCCTAAGACGATAGGACAGTAAGGTCATGCTATCTGACATATCTATGTGATAATCTCAGATGACCATACAGCAGTGGAAATCTAACATGCTTTAAATAGTGAACATGAATGATCAAATGATTTCACAGGTAATGTGTCATGTTCCTGTAGCAGTGACAGGGAATGTTGAATACCTGGTTTGGGAAGTCATGAGCTGCCATCCCTGAAAGAGTGCTACAAAGCCTGTGGATAGCAGAGAGGGGAATATTGGCCGGGCAGGCAAGTACTGGCAATGGGCTTTCTATGAAGAGCCTCTGGAGATGATAGCCAGAAACCATGTACACAGGTCTGGGAGACTATGCTTCTCCCTACCCACTCAGGCCTCTGCCACCACCCTCAGCATCCTTCCCTCCAGGCAAGTTGTTATATATGGTTATGAGACTCCATTACTTCAGAATGTGTCTATGTAATGTGTTGAAGGAATTATTGAAATGTGTAATTACAGTGTGCATTGTAATATAAAACAAGTCTATTATATTCATTTGATGGAACCATGTGCCATAATGTCTATTCTAATATAAGTGAACCTGCCGTTAGAGTGTTATATTGTGTGTGATGGTAATTGTCCCTCCACATACCTCGGCTTCCCACCTTACCCAGTTGGTTTTCATACTTCCTGAGGATATTTCTGCTGCCACAAGATGGAGAAAGTATTTGTGAGGCATTTTATCTAGTCCCCCATTAGATAGGTGGGTAAGTGAAGCCCAGAGGAATTAAACTGTCTGACCAAGGCCCAGAGCTGGTAAGGCTCCCATCTTCTAGGTCCTAGCCAGTGTTCAGCCCAGTGTTTTCTGGGTGTTTCTGAGATTTGGAACCCTATTTTAAAAGAGTGCCAAGGCAGACTGAGATAGGCATCCAGGGTCCTGATTACTGAAGAATCCGTTTCAGTAACATTACCTCAGGAAATGTTAATCCAGCATCCAGCAACAAGAGATAAGTAGAAGGTGGTCATCTTTTGAAATGGCACAGAAGTGCTGGTTCCTCACTAAGGCAGCAGGGCTGCATATTTTAATTCCCATCTCTGGGCCTCATTTCTTGTTGTGAGACCCCTTGGGAAACACTAGAGCTCCAAGGGACACCCGTTGAAAACCAGTGGCTCAACCATGCCCTTTTTGTCCAGATGGGAAGGTGGGTATTTTGAATGGAATGAGAACTTACCAGGTGTTCTAGTTTCATTTCGTTACTGTGACAAAAAAATCTTCACATAAAGCAACTTCGAGGAGAAAGAATTCCAGATTACCGTCCATTATTATTGAGAAGTCAGGGCAGAAACTTGAAGCAGCTAGTCACAGCCACAGTCAAAAACAGAGAGACGTGAATATTTACATGCTTAGTACTCAGCTAGCTTTCTCCACCCTTACAGTCCAGCACCCCAAAGCAGGGAACTGTACTGCCCACTTTCAGGCTGGGTCTTCACACATCAATTAACACAGTAAGACAATCTCCTACAGACATGCCCACAGGCCAACCTGATCTGGACAATACCTCATTGAGACTCTTCCTAGATGATTCTAGATTATGTCAGCTGTCTAACCACTACACTAGGATCATCACTCAAGTTGTGGGAAGAGCTAGGTCAACATTGATGCCTCCTGGGCTTGCACCCTTCTTTCATGGGTAACTTGAGCTCTGCTGTCTGGCAACATGGACTCCTGGGGGCTTGCTAATCTCAAGAGTCGGGGAGTCCCTAGGGACCTAGGCATATCATGGTATAGTAGGTGCAGGAATCTTTATTTTATTTTTGATTGTGAGCCTAGCTTTTAATGGCTGAGCCACCTCTCCAGCCTGGAATCTTTATTGTAGATGGGAGTCCCTGGGCATCCAGCAGTTCAGAACCATCCCTCCTGAGGGCCTCTAGTTCTGAGTCTTTTCTACTGGCCTTTCTGGGGCCTACCTAAGTCAGGATGAACCTCCTTCCAAATATTAGCTTTGTGCTTGGCCCTTAAAACCCATCAATGGACAATATAAAACCCCTTTTAGCTTCCTTCAGGAGTTCAAGAGCATCATGAATGTATGTGGGACTTCTTAGCTAGAGGGGAACCAACAAGGGCAGAACAGCCCTGAGATAAGAGCCGGAGGGGACAGACCGGCAAGAGATTTGAAAGTGAGCAGGGCTGGGTTGAGCAGGTGAGTGGATCCTGGGCAAAGGGGACAGCAGCTGCATCCAGGAGCCCAAAGCACAAGAGTATCCAGTAAGCATTCAAAGTGCTGGTTCATGAGGATGAGAAGCAACAGGAGGCGAGCTTACAGAAAGGGCCTGGGAGCTCCATGGCAGTGACTCAGGGGACAGGGGTGCAGGTGTTTAGGGCCTGCAACAGAGGCCGAGAGCTTTGCTTCAGGTTTTCTGTTACCCTGGCCCTCATGTCTGAGGTCTCAGGCCTTCCAACTGAGGACTCTGCTTCCACTGCCTTGCCACCAGATTGATTATTTTTCATACGTGGACAGGGTCCTCTCTTCTCAGTCTGGTGACAGTTCCATCATCTTAGTTGTCTGAGCCCTAGTTTGTCAGTGTTTAAAACCTCCTCGAGGTCCTTTATCTCCCTCATTTTATTCCTTGGCAGGTGAGGGAATCTACTGGGAGGTCACACAGCAGGTGCTTCCTTTTTGATTTTAGCAGTGAGAAAGAAGTTATATTCCTAGCCAGGTGCTCCCTTGCCTTGTGATCTGGGCAGCCTCACAGTCATGTAGTCATATTGACTACTGAGTGTAGCACAAATCTTAAAAGGTCTTACTAATAAAAAATAAACCCAGGAGCCAGGTATTGGGGTGAACACTGGAAGATTAGAGAAGCAGAACAAGCCACAGCTTCCTCACCTCGCCAATCCTCAGCTGACCCTGTTTCCTCAGACTAGAAGCCTCTGAGTCCTCATCCAAATGGATCTCAGCTGAACTGCTGCTCAAAAGCCTAAAAGCTTAACAGCTTCTAGTTCCTGGTTTTCACGCCTTATATACCTTTCTGCTTCGTGCCATCACTTCCTGGAATTAAAGGTGTGTGTCACCATGCCTGGCTGTTTCCAATGTGGCTTTGAACTCACAGAGATCTGGATGGATCTCTGCCTTCGGAATGCTAGGATTAAAGGGGTGTGTGCCACCTTTTTCTGGCCTCTGTATCTAGTGGCTGTTCTGTTCTCTGACCCCAGATAAGTTTATTAGGGTGCACAATATTTTGGGGAACACAGTATCACCACAACTGAGAGCTCTCCTCCCATGAAGGGACCAGGGCGATCTCTCCAGCTCCCAGGAGACTGTAGACAGAGAATGAAGGGATGCATGCTGGTAGCAAGCATGTACTGAGCTTACACTGAAGGAACAAAAGTGGTCTTCTGCTGAGATCAGTGGAGTAGCATGTTAGGAACAGAGAACCAGAAAACACTGCCCTCTCTGCTCTCTCTCTTGTCACTGGGCACTGAACAAGCTCTTCTTAAACTGGGGTTTCATGGTTGCTCTACCTATCCATAGCTGTGAGGTTCATAGTTATTAAACCTATGGTCCTAGGCCTGGCTGGGTCGTGGGCAGGCTCTGGCTCCACCCAAAGGCTCTCTTTCACCGATCCCTTTCCCCTCAAGCCTTCCCAGTCACAAGATGAACCCACACAGGCCCTGCCCCTGGTTCATTATGGTTAGGCTCCAATAATGTGCTGTGTCATGGTTGGGCTTCTCTCTTTTGCAGTGTAGACCCCAGGGTGAATAGTGCTCTTGCTCAGTCAAATGTCCAGTGATCATGAGCTGGCCATTAGGTGTGGTTGACTTCACCTGATCCTCTAGAAGGCAGCTCATCCCCAACCTAACTGGGTGAACTGCTAAGCTTAGTTATGGGCTTGCCCATGCACAGTATGTGTTTCAAGTCCAGCCAGCACCTGATTTGTACTAAGTGTCTCAAATGCTGCCCAGGAATATGATCTACATCTTCCTTTGAAACAAGAAATATCCTATCTCAAAGCCATCACACCTGTGAAGAGTCAGGAGATGTTAATCCAGCATCCAGCAAAAAGAGTAGAAGGTGGTCATCTTTTGAAATGGCACAGAAGTGCTGGTTCCTCACTAAGGCAGCAGGGCTGCATATTTTAATTCCAATCTCTGCAGCTGCTAATGTGCTTATTGCTCAGAGAATAGACACTAATTGACACACAACTAAATAAACAACGTGTAACATGAAAGCAAATACAAGCCTTTTTAAAAAAAACTTTTAGTCTTTTATCATACATTACATCTTGACCAAAGTTTCCCCTCCCTCCACTCCTCCCAGTCCTTCCCCCACCTCTCTTCCCAAGAGCAACTCAACTCCTCCATTTCCCTTAAAAAAAAAAAAAAAAAGCCTTCCCAGGAATATCCACTGACCATTCCTTAACAAGATACAATAAGACTGGGCACGAACCCTCATATCAAGGCTGAACATGGCAACCCAGGAGGAAGAAAAGGGTCCCAAGTAAGTCAGAGACATCTCCCACTCCCATTGTTGGGAATCTTGCAAGAACTCCAAGCTAAACAACCGCAGCATGTGTGCAGAATACCTAGCCCAGAGACATACAGGGTCCATGTTTGTCACGTCAGTATCTGTGAGCCCCTGTGAGCCCTGCTTTCTTGATTCTGTGGGCTGTGTTCTCAAGCTGTCCTCAATCCATCTGGCTCCTATAATCCTCCCCACCTCTTCTGTGGGGTTCCCCTGGCTCCACCTAGTGGCAAACACAAACTTTAAATGAGGAAAACAGCACAAGAATGAAATTAATACTGGGGGGTTGAACAGTAGTTTCCACATTCCATGAAAATGACATCAAAAGACTTTTCAAAATATTTGATTTGTGGTGAAGATACAGTTTGCAATCTTCTGAGCTTCTGTTCTCATGTCCCTGTGATAAGCATCAGAGGTGGTACAGTGAGGAGTGGGAAGGGGTTCTCCAAAAAGGACTGGAGAGAGAGCTGCAGGAAGTGCCTGAGGGAAGACCCGCTAATGTCTCTCACAGAGACCTACTGGGCTCCAGAGGAACAGTGGGTCAGGTTCCTAGGAGGCTAAGCTCTGATATGGGTTGAATTGTGTAGCCTCTAAAAATATGTTACAGTTTCAACCCCTAGTGCCTCTGTGGCTTAATTTTGAAATAGGACATTGCAGACAGAATTAGTTAAGGTCATATTGGAGTAGGGTGGGCCCCCAGTTCAACATGATTAGTGGCCTAATAGGAGGATATGAGGGAAAATCTGTAGAAGGGGTCTCTAAGAATCAGAGCCTGTCTAGTTACAAGTTGGGGGTAATTACAGAAGAGAGGTCAGAGAAGGAGGGTGAAAAATGCCTTCTGTGGCCTCAGATTGGCTGTTGCTAGGAATAGTGAATAGTGAGTGGTCAGTTAAACAGTGTAAAGTGATTGGTAAACATCTCAGATGGCCAACCATTATGAGGGGTCTGAGGGAGCAGGGGTTACAGGGAACTAGGAACACCAGTCCGGAATACTGATTACCGTGGTTGGTTTCAGGAAACTGCTACCATTCGATCAAAATGGAGAAACTTTCCAAGGCATGTGGCCATGCCTAATGATAAGCTCCATATAGAGGAAATGATGGTGACGCGTTGGGAGTGATGTGGCTGCAGGTCAAGGAATGCTGGGAATCACTCTAAAGAAGAGGTGCAAGATCTCTTTGGGCTCAGACTTCCAGCCTATAATAGGAGGCTGTTCTGAACCACCCAGTTGGTGGTTCTCTATTGCAGCAGCTCTGTGGACCAGATCCAACCTCAGTATTCATGTTCCATAGTTGCCCAGCCCACTGTTCATGAGAGTCCCACATCGTGGCCCAAGATGCTGCTTCTTGAGAATATCCCTGACTTCTTCCAGCTAATTACTCTCTGATCAACACATAGCTGTGAATGTTATCTGTGTTTGCCAGTGTTTGTTTTGTAGGTAGCTCTTGCTCCCTAGATCTGGTGTTTAATCTTCACTGTCAGTTTGATTGGATTTAGAATCACCTGGGACACACACTACTGGACCTGCCTGTGCAGATGTTCTCAGATAGGTTTGCCGGAGGAAAGAAGACCGGCCCTAGAAGTGGGTGGCACCATTCCATGCACTAAGGCCCTAGACTGAATAGGGAGAAAGTACTGGAACACTGGTGTCTTAGTTACTTTTCTATTGCTGTGACAAAACACCACTACTAAGACAACTTGTAAAAGAAAGTGTTTAGTTGGGTTTACAGTTAGAGAGGGTTAGAGTCCAGGATGCTGGGACAAAAGCATGGTGGCAGGAACAGCTGAGAGCTCGCATCTCCAAGGGCAAGCAGGAAGCAGAGAGCACACTGGGCCTGAATCTTTTGAAACCTCAAAGCCTGCATGCAATGACATATCTCCTCCATCAAGGCCACACTCGTTAATCCTTTCCAAACAGTTTCCCCAACTGGGGACCAAACATTGAAACAAATGAGTCTTTGGGGACCATTCTCATTCAAACCACCACAACCAGTATTCATCTGTCTCTGCTTTCTGACTGTGGATGCAGCCTGACCAGCCAACTCATTCTGCCATCACGCCTTTGCACCACCATTCACTGTGACCTTTCAAACTGTAAGGTAAAATAAGCCCCTCCCTTGCATTGCCTCTCCTCAAATGCGTGGTTACAGCAACAAGAGAAGTAGCTAACACACTGGACTGTAAGGATCATCTCAAAATTCAATTCAGCTTATCCTACAAGCAAGCGCTGCTTGAGCTTCCTAACCAAATATGCCTTCCTTCGGCGTCTCCCTCCCATGCTCCCCTCCTTTCTTTGTCAGCACCGTGGCTCTCTTGTTTTCCCCTCCATGCTCCTCCTCAAAGCTCCACTGCACTTTCTGTTTGGGACGCTCCCTCCTCGATGTTGCTTTCTGACTGTCAGACCTATGTTGATTCCACATTTATAATCATCACCTGTGCCCCACATGCTCGATTGCATTTTGCTGGTGTGGTGCCCTATCATTTTTGTATGTGCTATCCTCATTGTTTATTGTCTGTTGGCCCCCCCCCCCCCCAGCCTGTAAACACTACAAGGCCAAAGATGCCATCTGTCTTACTCACCTAAAGTACTGTCTGGTACCTAGTAAATATTTCTCAACAAATGATACTTTCCCTGTGCTGTGTCCAGGTCCAGGTATAGAGGGGACTGATACATGCCTTTATGTAGCTTAGGACATCATAAGGAACCACCACGAGCAGGCACCTTAGCTTGGGTGTTGGGAGCAGCAATGGTTGACAGCACAGCAGAGAGAGGAGGGACGGAGTTGCTTTTTCTGGAATGAGTGGTCAGAGGCCCTTCAGAGGAAGCATGATCTGAACAAGTGAACAAGTTATGGTTGGAAGCCTGGCCGAAGGGCCCAATGTGCAGAAGCACAGAAGCAAATGTCCAAAAGCACAGGCGATTTCCTCATGCTGCTGTTGTAAGTGAAGTGAGAAGGCTACGTGCAAAGACTGGAGTGGGAGAGAAGTTGAAATAGCATCCAGACCTGAGCTCTTGAGCCGTACACCTTGCATAGCAGCCTTCTTCCTGGAAGAATTCCTAGGGCCAGGTGCTCAGCACACAGGGGCAGGCCTTCTGGAACTAATTTAAAAGATGATGCATAGAACATTGGCATCCACCTCTTTGCAAATGCAATATGCTCCTCATACCCCATCTTTCCTGCCATGGTGTACTGTATTCCCCCAAACTCAGTCCAAACAAACCACTCTTGAAATCTTAAGTTGCTTCCTATTGGATGTGTCCATTCTGAGACCCTGAACCCACACAGTGTTGCTTGGCGGGAGGTCATTCTTGGGCACAACAGGCAGAATGCTATTTCCTTCAAACCCTATCAGCCCACCTGCACCACTTGGAACCCTTGGTAGGAAAATGTCAGAACCAGCTCAAGCCAGTTTAGTCCCTAAGGGAGATTCAGTGTCTTGTAACTGACTGAATGGGTGAGGGTAGAGAAGGCTGGGAGGAAGATATGATCAGGGTCTCACCACTCTTCTTTTCTCCTTGTTGCCATCAGCTAATTCCCCTCCCTCCCAAGAGTGCTGTCGGTGATGGAGAGGTGGGGTGGGGCATGGTCAGAGGTCGAGGGGACAGAGATGTTATGTACTGTATCTACTCAAGTCTCATATCCTCTCAGTCATATAACTGGGAACAAGAAGGACTCTGCAGCATCAGTGAGAAATCCCCACTGTGTTTGTGTGGTGGGGGCAATCTCCACTGGGCTGCATTTGAGTGGAGCCCTGTAGCAGCCACAATCATGGAAAAATAGCAAGCGTGAGCTAGGAAAGCCGTGGGAACAGGCAGGTAGAATGACATCTTCCATTCTCATGAGGCCTCGGTACCTTCTCAGCTGCTCCGGAGGCAGCCCCTTGAAGTGAGAACTAATGTGACAAATTGGTGGTAAGGTGGGCACCCATCATAAAATGTAAATGCTTATCAGAGAAATAATACTAAAAGTAAAATAAATTAGACTTCGCACTGACATCATAATTTTAGAAATTAATTAAGAATAAAAAGAAGATGCATCTCAAAGGAAGGGAGAAGTCTAATTTCAATGGACAGTAATTAATTCTGCTCAGGGATTCATTAACACTTCTGGAGTACAAATTGCTCCTTTGCTGGTCCTGCAATCCCCTGGGGACCCTTCCAAGGCATTGATGGGGTCTGAGGGCCCATGGCCAGGAAGATGTTTCTGGGGAGCAGGGAACAGGACTTACTGTTGGCTGTGCTACTTTGAGTTTTGGTCCCTGTGCAGTGTGGCTACTCCTTTCCTTGGTCAGGCCTTGGGCCCTGGGCTCTGAGCACCCATTATGCTGCCAGACCCTGGCTGGTTACTAAGACATAGTTGTCTTCACTGCCTCAGTCAGATGGCCACAGCAGCCCTGCTTTCGGTGTGCTGCACACTGTACTGTGGCTGGGAAAGGGCAGTGCTGAGGGTGCAAGGAGGACCCGAGTCCTCAGGGGAGTCTGAGAACCATGAGGCACTCTTTGAGGACAAAGCTGAACAGCCAAGTGCAAGTAGAGAGGCCAGATGCTGGAGCCTGGTCTTTATCCTGAGGCCACAGGACTCAACGAAGTGTCTAAGGCAGAAGTATGGCTAGTATCTTAAGAAAGGGACCACAATGTTTTGGAACCCTGCCACCATGTTCATTTTTTACTGAATCCCCTCCATCCTGTCCACAGAAGACATTGTTTATTTGTTTGTTTGCTTGTTTTACCAAACGTGGCTTAACATAACAATTATCCATAGTGATCCAATACCATATGATGTTTTGATATGTACACTGTATCTTGTTTAAATAAGATTAAATATGTCCATCTCCTCAGACATCCATCTTGTCATCATAGTGAATTCTTCCAAGCCCTTTCTTCTTACTTTATGAAATATGCAGTATATAACTATCATCTACAGCTCCCTACTCTGTAGCAGCTACAGAGTGGTTTACTCCTATCAATCTGTAACTGAGTCCCAATGATCAACCATTCCTGGTCCCTCAAAGTCTCCAGAATGGATACATTTCTTCTTTTTGAATAAATGTCTTCATTTGGAACCAATCCTAAATGTATAGAAAGTTTCAGATAGGGTATGAAAGGCTTTGATTTGATCCACCTGACAACAGCATCCATTGGAATCCCTTCATAGCATTGGTCCAAACACAACTTTCCCCTCCATGTTATTTCACACCAGCAGCAGTTACCTTCCACCACAGGGCTTTCTCCCAGTGCCAATGGCTTGATGCAACATTGACTGTCTCTGAGGCTCATTGTAGCTGGCTGCTTGTGCTTGAGGTCAAGTGGGGGAACTGAGGAGTGATGCGGTGAGTGGGAGAGAGAGAGGGTTCCTGACCTAATTTCAGAAGAGATCCTCTGTGTCTGCCACCATATTTTCACAAGAAGGCAAACACTAGAGGGGATACTTGGGGATTACCTCAGAGGGGGCCATCACAATCAGGAGATTCACACTGTGACCGCATCATCTGACCCTCAGACATCACCCAAGTTTCTCCAAATTTCCCAATAATGTCCTTCCTAAAAAAATGATTCAAGATCAGGATCACACATGTGTGTGTGGCCATGACCCTTCTGTCAGACAACTCTGTTGTCAGCCTTCACCTTCCATCTTGTTTGAGGCAGGGTCTCCTTCACTGATGTGTGTGTCTAACTAGCTGGCCTGGAGTTCCGGAGATTCTCCTGTCTCCACCTTCCATCTCACCATCATAAGAATGCTGAAATCACAGTTGCATGTAATTGCTTTTGGCTTTACCAGTTTTGAGGATACAAACTCAGGTCCTCATCCTTGTGTGGCAAGTGCTTTACATACAGAGCCGTCTTCCAACCGTCACTTGCCTGTCTCTTGAGTGTCTGCCAGGCTGGACTTGTTTATCAGTCTTGCCTCAGCATTCATGACTTTGTCCCATTTACAGGTGCTTTCCAGCTGTCCATCTGCCTCAGGTGTCTGATGCTTTGTGATTAGATCTGGGCTGTGCTACCTATGCATTGAAGCAACCTTTCAGGCTGTGTGAGTTTATCTCTGCTGCATCATGTGGCATCTGTATGGCCCTATCTCTGTGGAGCCACATTTTCGCCCTAGTCATTATTATTAATAAGTAATTATTTGGTGGTAGTGGTGGTGCTTTGAAATGTTGTAAATATCTCATTCCTCTTCAGATCCTCGGGTACTTCAATTGTTTATTGACACCACTATAGCCTTGTATTTCCTGATTCACACAGGGATTGTGATGCGATGGCATCATCATTCCTACTGATGCTTGCCCTGTTCAGGGAAAGCCAGCAGCAGCCTCTGAAAGCTGGCTCCTGGGCTTCTTGCCCAGGGCTTTCTACCTTTGTAAACACCTTTGCTTCCGCATTTTCACAGAGCCCCAGTACCCCATGACTGTGGCTCCCACCATATGTTTCAAGAAGTGGAGAAATCCTTCACTCTCTTCTGTGGCCTCAAGTTGTCCCTTTGCCAGATGTTCCTGCACCTGACACCTAGTGCCCTGGTTGGGAAGATAGAAGAAGAAGAGCTGCGGTGTTTCTCTTAGCTCAGCCTTCAGTCTCTACGGCCTGGGAAGAGAGAAAGAGTGAAGCTTCCCTATAAGGCACAGGCATATTGTTACAGACAGCATACCCTATGAGGCTCAGGTCCAGCCAGCAGACCCAAGAGGACCTCTGAGGCTATCTGCTGCTGACAGTCCAGAGAGGGAAAGACACTTGCCCAACAGCACACAGCATTTAGTAACAGAGCTGAGACCTCAACTTCTTCCCTAGGCCAGACACTGGAATACTGGGAATAAGGTAGGCATGTTGGAGTGGGTGGATTAGAAGTCATGGGAGGAGGGTGAATGCAGAGAAACTCTGTTCTTCTCACAAGAGATCCAGACTCTTCTTGTGTGATACCCTCATCTCAGGATCATCCTCCTGGTCTCTCTGGCCCTCTGCTTCCCCTGCTTCTTTGCAAGGAGGAGGTAGGGAAGGGTCTTATTAGGCAGGTGTTACCTGGTATCCTGGGGCATGGGTAGAAGGCCAGACTTTCATGGTTTAGAGGATGTACTTTAAGATGGGCATGATGACACATTCCTATAATCCCAGCATTCAAGAGGGTGAGGCAGGAAGTTGCCAACTTGGGCTACAGAATGAGACCTAGACTGTGTATAAAAAAGAAGAGAAAAGAAGAAACATGTGAACAATAAAATAGGAAGTATAATAACTACACATTTACTTTCTAGGGCTGGGGATTTGGAGGGAGTCCAGAGCTTTCTGGAGTGACACAGCTGAGACCACAGCCATGTGGAGATGGGCCAGGGAGGAAGATGTGACCTTCAGTAAGGGCCAGAGACAAGAAAGAACTGCAGCTCTAGAAACAGCATTGCCTTTGTGGAAGATGTCCATGTAGGTGTGGACATCAATTAGGCTGGGCCACATGGCACCCTGTGTGTGTTGCTCTCAACCAAGAGACCCACAAGGCTACCTTTGTACAGTGGTCAAAGATTGCTACTGAATGGGCAAAAGAAAATAGGTTGAATGGTCAGCTGTGAAAAAGAAGATTGCTGGCTAAAGTAGAGTCTGGTACCCTGGGGTGTGATATCCAAAAAAAAAAAAAAAAAATCTTAAAGAATTTTTAGTGAGCTGGAGATATTCTCACAATATAACATTTACCAGAACAAACAGGATGCAATAGAAGATCCAGGTCAAGGGGTGTTCCTGAATCAGTGGCCGAGTCCACCAACATGTTAGTAGGGTTTAAATCTGGATCGTAGGATTGTCAGAGACTTTTATCCCCTTCTTTATCCTTCTGTGTTCTCTTCAGTAAACAATATTCCTTATATTGTGTACAGTAAAATATTATAAGAAACAGTATTACTTTTATAATAAGAAAAAGAAGCTCATAAAGGTTTACAAAAGGAATAAGGCACCGTGTAATTTTAGGTGACACGGTCCCTTTTTTCCACAGTGGCTTTTCTTACAGTAGCCAAAGGCCAGACTGCCTGATTCAGAGCCTGCTTCCTTCCAAACCCACTTTGCCCTGGTGGCTTGCTGGTGGCATTTCTACATGTGCAGGAGATTTAAGGATGTGCTGGCTGGGAGGTGAGGAGCCTAGTGGGAAGATAAGGGGGTGATGAGAGGAGATAACACTCACAACTCCCTCATGGCAATATAAGTTACCCCCAAACCAGGCATGGCTGTTCTCTATAGAATTTTGGGAGGACCCATAGTAATCTATTCATTTCATGACATCACCTGCCTGGGAAGGATGCACTGGTGGGTGTTGGGGAGAATTAAGAGTGCAGTGTGTGGTGAGAACACAGCTCCACATTAACTGACCAAAGAGTGAACTAATCATCATAGAAAATAAAATGCAGTATTTCTTACACTGGACAGGTCATGATGCCATTTTAGAAGGTTGTGGAACTGGTTGTATATGGGACCAGCTGGCCATTCTAAAGCTATAGATAAGTATGAGCCTTGGGTGCTATAGATTGGCCCCTCTCTAGTCCAGTTCTCTGCTTCCTGGTCAATGGCATGTGAGAAGCCAATGTGTTATGCTTCTGATTCCATGGCCATGAGACCCATTCCCATGCCTCCATGCCTTCTCTGCCATGAAGAACTGTATCTCCTGAGCCAAGAGCCATCATAAACCACTCTTACTTTAAGTTACTTTTGTTGGTTATGTGTTCACAACAGTGAGAGAAGTAGCTAATACAGAGGGGCTCTGTCACCTCATCAGAATAGATGTCCCACAATCAAACTTCTAAATATTCTAACTCCATTGCTTGAGTTACTGCCTTTACAGTATGGAATCTGTTGCTTCCCCACTAATGCGGTTGAAGAATGGAGCACTTTATAGTTTTGCCCTATTGTCCCTCACTGAGCTTTACAATCAAGGGATCTTTAGACCTCCTATCAATTGCTCTTTTATGTTCTAATGACATGCTACATCTCTGTTTCTCAACTTTGATAATGGAAGTCAAACGATTACCATTTATTTTCAGTAAAATCCAGGCACAATTATCACAAGACAGTGGAGAATCTGAACTGAGTAACCAGCCTCTCCATTGCCACTGCTTGCTCCTCATTCCTCGTTCCCAAGGGCCTGTGCATCCCTGGCCCCACCTTATCTATCTGTTATGTACATTCTCAATGAAAATCCCGCCTCTTGGACCAAAATGCTCCTTTCAATTGGCAAGTGGACCACTAACAGAATTCCTGTAACACAACTTATTCCTTTTGGCTTGGAAATATTGATCTCTCCTTTGAAAAATAAAGAAATAAGTACAGTTACATTTTCTTCTGTGTCTCCTGTTCATGCCCAACTCTTGTTAAATAATTATTCTTGTATTGTCAAGGTCCATAACATTTATATTCACTCCGTTACCATAATGGTCTTTTGTGATTTCTCTATGGTTTGGCTCTAAAATTTTAAACCCAATAAAAATATCATTTATCTATTTTATATTATGTGAGTATTCACTGTAGAAGTGAGCAGGATGGTGGAGTGTGCATGGAACTGAGTGTATTGTGTTTTGAAGTCTCCCCTGCTCAAAAGGAGTATTCTAGATATGGGTGCTTGTCTTTCCATGAGGCTGACTCATTCCCAGAAGCCATTGATTCCTAAGTCTATTCTTTGAATGTTTTATATCTTGGAATGTTTAGAATGGAGTATCCAGTTCAGGGTGGTTAGTACATTCATGATACTGAGCTTCCATCACCACACTTTAGCTCTAGAACCCTTTCATTTTCATAAAAGAAAGTACTACCATGCCTCAGTCCTTCCTCCACATAGCCCCTGGTAGCTACTCATCTGCTTTGTCTCTGTGAATTTGACTCTTCTGGACATTTCATATAAACAAAATCATTCAATATATGTGCCTGTTTTTTCCCACATAAGATAGTGTTTTCAAGGTCCACTGTCAGTACATGTTCTTTTTTCTTGTTTATTGCTGCATCTTATTCCATTGTATGGGTGTATCACATTTTATTTACCCATTCATTTGAATTATTTTGTCACTCTGGAAAAATATGTTACAGGGAGAATTTAAAGGGAGGAATTATTTATTCTGCTCATGGTTTCAGAGGGCTCTCCCCACTTTGACAGGGGAAATTGACCAAAGGGCCAGGATGAAAATGGGGGAGGCAGAGAGAGAGAGAGAGAGAGAGAGAGAGAGAGAGAGAGAGAGAGAGAAAGGGGGGAAGAGGCAGAGAGACAGAGACCGAGAGAAATGGTGGCACTGAACTGACTTTCTCTTTGTCATCTTATTCTATCCAAGCCCCCAGCCTTAGGACAGAGTCACCCACATTCAGGGTAGGTCTTCTCCCTTTGACTAATCCACTCTGGAAACATCGTAGACATTCCCAAGTGGTGTTCCTCAATTTCTTAGGAGATTCTAAACCAGTCAAGTTGGAGTGATTTGGATTAACTACCACTTCATCACTTCACCTATTGGCTGATTTTTTGTTTCCATGTATCTTAGAGTTTCTATTGCTGTGGTGAAAATATGACCAAAACAAATTGGGGAGGAAGGAAGTCATGACAGGAACTCAAGCAGGGCAGGAACCAGGAGGCAGGAGCTGATGCAGAGGGAACAGAGGAGTGCTGCTTACTGATGGCATGTTCAGCCTGCTCTCCATGGCTTGCTCAGCCTGCTTTCTTATAGAACCCAGGACCACCAGCCCAGTGATGGCACCACCCACAATGGTCTGAACTCTCCCTAATCAATCACTACTTAAGAAAATGCCCTACAGGCTTGCTTACAGCCTGATCTTATGAAGGCATGTTTTCAACTGAAGCTCTACCTGGTGTCAAGTTGACATAAAACTAACCAGTACACCATCTTTTGGCTCCTGTGAGCATTTTACATGCATATCTGAAGCCCCTCTGAATGACGTTATTGGATCTCACAATAAGTCTATGCTTAATTTATCTGTTTTCCACAGTAGCTGCACCAGTTTATAGTTATATTGTTTGAGGGTGTCAATTTCTCTACTTCCTCTAGTATTTCCAATACCTCTTCCATTCTGTGATCATAG
>CABHPR010124446.1:15221-33783 GCA_902168415.1 Peromyscus melanophrys | reverse complement strand
TGATGATGATGATGATGACGGGGGTTGGGCTGCTGCTTGTGGTCCATGGAGTACCCTCAAGAACCACAGCTAGGTCAGAATTCATAAAGCACAGACACGACTGGCAGCAGTTAAGTTCCCTACCTAGCCATGATGACTATCCACGCCTGATCCTGAGGCCAAACTCTTTCTATTCCACCTGCTTCCCCTGTGCTTGGGAGCAAGATTGGATACAACACGCCCCAGGAAGGTCTCCTGAACCAGCTGTCCAAACCCAGAGCCCAGGCCAGCGCCTGCCCCAACCCTAAAATCCACCCTTCATCCCTCATCTCTCAAGCAGTCCAGGCCAGGACCTCAGGGGAGGATAGCCTCCCTCCCACAGACAGGGCCCTTGGAGTTTCCACCAGGGAGGGCTCAGCACTGGCTGCGGAGTCCTTTTCAAAACAAAGGAGGAGCTGGGGAAGAAAGTTTCCACGTGCATTTGCTCCGCAGTTTTTCATACTTAATTAAGGCCCTCGTTAGCCTGTCAGATCCTGATCGCTTTCTGGCAATATTAGCACTCCTCCTGGGGTATTCAAGGGCCCCTGCCTTAGCAAGAGTGTCTTTTCCATAATTGTATTACCTTCATTTTGTTCGAACGGGCGATCTGTATTAGTTTATTACACTGGGTCCCTAATTACATGGTGCTTATATTTTTACACCTAAGTAATATGAAACAATAATCACTCTCAAAGAGGATCGTTAGGATGATGTATTATCATTTAAATGCTCATAAAAATTAGAGTTGCCTCTTGTGGGGCAACGGGATCTAATTACCTTCCCTCCAGCCTCTGCCTCCTTTCTCCCATTCACGGCAGAACAGGCTTGCTCGTTCCCTCTGTCCCGGGCTCCTCGGAAGCCAGCACACAGTACCACTGAAGCTCGTAGCAGAGCTAACCCCAATGCTTTGCTTTCACTGTGAGAAAGGGCAAGCAGCATGCAGTTAACCCGAGAGGGGACTTGGGAACCACAGAGGGAGCTATCAGAGTCAAGGGCAAGCAGATCAGCCAAGTTGGCCTCATGTTATGGTTTTGGGGCATCCAGGTATTTTGACATGTTCCTGGGTAGAGACGAGACATGGAGTAATGAGCCCAAAAGTCCTGATCTCTGTGGGAACTTTCCAACCCTACGCCAGGGTCCACTGAGATCCCCTTTCTTTTTCACTTTCCCTTCTGCTTAGCCCCAGAATGCAGGAATCCCCAGGCCAGGCCTGGGTTCAGATCCATCTATGGTCAGTGGGCACCAAGGGAGGAGCTGGCAGCCCTCCACTAGATACTGAATTCTAACCACCCTGGGACTTGATTAGTCTCCCAAGCCACCACACTCATCTTGTGGCCTCTCTGACGGTTGTGGCCTACTGAAGGGTTGCCGAGACTATGCCCAAGTTCATCTCCTTCTCCAGAATCTAACAGAACCAGGACCACCTTGCCCCAAAGAGTTGGGGGGTGGGATGGGGGAAGACTGAGGCAGAGGAGGCTTGAATGGCACTCCAACTCCCAGACCTCTGAGTCAGACGGTCCATCCACTTGTCTAACTCTACATCCCTATGATCAGGCAACTAGGGCCCAGTATGAGACCCATATGTTATATTGTCACCCACGCCCTGACTGTCGATTCCCGCCACCTCTGCAGTGCCCAGCCAACCCCCAGAGAACGTCCGAGCCCTGTCCATCACTTCGGATGTGGCTGTCATCTCTTGGTCGGAGCCCCCACGAAGCACCCTCAATGGTGTCCTCAAAGGCTACCGGGTCATCTTCTGGTCACTCTACGTTGATGGGGGTGAGTCTTCTGGGATTAAGGGCTGGGTCCAGGCTGACAGGCTCGCATTCCTTGGGATTTGCCGCAAGCTTGGTTAGAGCTGAGCAGCTTCCAGCAGCATGTCAAGTGCAAGCACAGCCCCCTCTCCACACATTGGAGACCACAAGGGTGTGAGGTGACAGTGACGGTCCACTTGCATGTGTCCTTGTTAGCCTAGGACCAGAGCCAGATGAGGGTCAAGGTCATGCACATGGTCACCTCCCTGGTGAGGGGCAGTAGGTACCAGCCACACCTCGACAACAGCACACATAGTCATTGGGGGTCCTGGGGCATATTTGCTATTCGAATGACATGTTGATATCAGGACTTTGGTGGCCATATCAGGTAGGGAGCAGGTGGCACACACAAATGTGTGCTCAGGGGTTACTTTCAATAGAATGGGGAGGAGAGGGTGCCCAGGATTAGTACCTGCAGAAAGCCGTCATCATCTAGGCCTGAACAGATGAGAGAAGAAGCAGGCTTATCCAAACCTAGGGAAGCTGCCCCTTGGCCAAACCCTGATGGAGCCAGGTGGGCAGTAAGTTGTGAGTCCAATGCAAGCAGCAGCCCAGGTCCTGTGAGGGGCGGAGCAGAGCTCACTGCAGAGTGAGGACAGCAAGGGGCGAGTGGAAGAGATGCCTTCTTTGCCTCAGATGCAGATGGTTCTATGGAACCCCAACAAATGCATCACTCTCACACCCCATGGTGTACACAAAGGCCTTCCAGTGGCCAGGAAGTCTGTAGGATGCAGAGCCAGAGGCCCGCATCACCAGCTGTGCACACAAAAAAGCTTTACTCACCTCAGTGGAGCACCGGGGCCTGGGATGAGTTTGCATCCTAGTCCTGAACACTCTGCACCCTCCCTTCTGGAGGACCTGGAGTGAGGCTCACAGCCACCTATCCAGGTTACTGCTGCCTCCCTTCCAACCTGGACTCTGCTGGAAGGACATCCCTAATCCATTTTCTCCTAAGAAAACTTAGGAGCCTCAGTCTTAGGGCTCAGCCCCTGCAGGTTTCCCAGATCCTTTTGATGTGAGATCCCGGGCCCTCCCACCAGCCAGGTATGGTGGTGCATGTCTTTAATCCCTGCACTCAGGAGGCAGAGGCAGCTAGAGCTATATTGTGAGGGCCTGTCTCCAAAAAACAAACCAATGAGACCCTTACACGGTGCCAGTGTAAGATCCCTTCCAGAACTTGCGTTCTCTTTTCCAAGGCAACAGGCATCCGACCCAGCCTCAGAGAAGACATTGGCCTTTCTTCTCTCCAAAGACTGCCGGGCTGTTAGTCAAGCTGCCCTCTTCCTAGGGCTTTCTGTGTGTCCCAGATAGGTCTGCCGTCCTCCCCATCTCATCCAGTCATGATGTTCTCACCCCCCGGGCCCTACACACTGCACTGCCACCTGGCGAGTGCCTTGAGCCCTCTGCCTACACCTGGTCTCCAGTGAGGCACTGGGAGCTGACCTCCAGTCACTCATGACTACCAAGTCTGTCCACAGCGCCTGTGTCTCGGCCAGCCTTGCAGCACACAGTTCCCATGGAGGCTCAGAAGGCCTCCCCCATCTTTTTCTCTTTTGTCTCTGTGACCTCCTCCATGGGACCCTTGCCATAAACTATTTTGTTTAGACAGGGTCTTACTATATAGCCCTGGCTAGTGTAGCCCAGGCTAGCCTCAAAGTCCCCAAGACCTTCCTGCCTCGGCCTCCTGAGGGCTGGGATTAAAGGCGTGCACCACCATGCCCAGCCTTCCCTAAACACTTCTTTAGGATCTACAAGAAGCTCCTTAGTGGAGCCACAATGATAGGTTCCCAGTGGACTAAGGAGGGAAGGGAGTTGGATAGCAGGGGGGTGCATGCTTCAGGGAGGTAGAGATGAATGTATCTTAAAGAGAGAGCAACAAGCAAAAGTTGGTGCAAGGCCAACCAGGGTTCAATGCCAGCATGTACTTGGCCTAGGGACGGATCTGCTCCCTTGCAGAAGACCATCTAGTCCTCATTCCTATAGAGCAGAGGTCTGAGCCCAGGCTGGGAGGGGGGCAGGGAGCATGGCAAGCCAGCCTCATGACTAGAGGCCTGTCTCCACAGAGTGGGGCGAGATGCAGAACGTCACCACCACGAGGGAGCGAGTGGAGCTGCGGGGTATGGAGAAGTTCACCAACTACAGTGTCCAGGTGCTAGCCTACACGCAGGCTGGAGATGGTGTGCGCAGCAGCGTGCTCTATATCCAGACCAAGGAAGATGGTGAGTCCAGGGATGACCTCCCACTCTGCCCTCAGGAACCAACTTCCCGGGAGCACCCCCCACATAACAGGCTGCCAGCCCTTATCCCAGGGGCAAGACAAGAGCAGGGCACCGTTCCTCCTCCTGTCCCTTTGAGCCCTTGGAGGGTGGTTTGGAGGATGTGGCTATCCTCCAAACATTTTTGACCATGGAGCTTGTTGACATGCTCTGGGATGGATGTGGGAATAACTAAGCAACCGTCTCCTCCCTTCCCACTCTGCTCTCGGAAGCACCGAGTCACCAGCCTGACAGCTCTCCTCCCAGCCCCGCCCACAAGGCATCCTTTTGAAGCATCTGCTCTCCTGCCAGACTCAGGCCAGTTTCCTCTAGGCATGAATGTTGGGGTTGGTATGGGAAGCAAGAGTGCCACCTAGAACAACTAAGGTTAAGGACTTGGTGGCCATCCCCCGAAAACCCCAATATGGTCCAGGCCTTGAACTCGCCAGGAAGAAAATGGGATAGGCCTCCATATGGAGCTGTGGTCTCTAAGCTCTTCCTCACTGAGCAGAATTCAGGCCAAACTCAAGAATATAGTATGAGTAAATGCAGGCTGGAAACTAAGTCAACCCTGGAAGGAACACAGGTAGGGGGAAGGGTTGAGCTTCCATCTGGGGCCCAGAACTGCTCGAATCTGGGAGACCACTGAAGCAGAAGTGCCCAACTCTGATCTCCTGCTTCTGGCCATCCATTTCTTACCCCACCCTGCCCCAGAACTTTGTTGTTATTATGTGTGTATATGATGGGCATGTGCATATACGCATGCATGCCACGGCACATGTGTGGAAGTCAGAGGACAACTTGGTAGAATTGTTTCTGTTCTTCCATGGGTTTTGGTAAGCAAATTCAGATTGCCAGGTTGCACGGCACGTATCTTTACCTGCTTAGACATCTCACTGGCCCTAGGCTGTTTCTTAACTGAATGTCCTGGGCCAGGTGCTCTGTCCTTAGAAAGGCTACATTTGGGTGAAGAGTCTGAAAGCTGTAGCCATCGTTGGTACCATATCTTCCTTCCTACTCGGCCTGTGTTTCTTAAAGGAATAAGGAGACCTGGGATCTAGGGCCTGCCCAGATATTTGTCAGAGATTCTGGAAGGGTCAGAATTTGAATGACGGAGGATAATTTCATATACTCCCAGCACAGGGGCTGAACCAGCTCGCAGCCTGCCTTGGTCTCCCCCTCTCCCTTCAGCCCTGCTGCTAGCTCCCTCCTCAAGAGGCCTAAGCAGTTCAGTCTGTACCAACCCTCCTGACACACTTCCTATCACTAAACCCCTGTCATGGCTTCCTGAGACAGCTCTAGGCAGAACCACCTGTTCTTGGATAGAGGATAAACTGAACTTGTGTCCAGCCTGGTCCCATCTGAAAGCCTGGGACCATGCAACACAGGCGTTTCCCTGGTCTTTGGAAATGAATCGCTGAGGTCCCTAAGCTTCCTGACTCTTGCTGAAGTCAAGGCCACAGCCACGAGCATCTTCATGTATTTAACCCAGTCAGGCCCTAAAGGGAGCGCAGGGACCACAGGCATCATCCTGCACTTCCAAGAGCCTTCAGCTGTCTGCCCAAAGTCACTTTCAGAGGCACACAGGAACACACACAACGGGATCCAGGCTTAGGGTGGGAGGCAGGGAACACAGTCCTCATCTTTGGGAGGCAGCTGCACGGTATGGAAAGGGTCTTGGCCAATTCCGCAGAAGAACTTGCCCAGCCCTGTTTTCATCTGGCATGTCCCTCAAGCTCCTGCTGCCCACTCCCAGTTTCTGTGTGACGAAGTGGGAACAATGGCGCTCATCAAACTAAAAGAAAGTCCTCTGTAGAAGCAGCCCTGGGTGATAACAAATGATAGTTGCTTTGTGGCTACGAACATGCTGTCAATGGCATGACAGGTGAGAGACTCAGTTTCCCCAAAGGGAAACCCAAGGCCAGAAAGGGTATAACGTCAGGTGAAGTCTCATCCCAAACAGCAGTCGTGACTTAACACGTGTGTGGCATGCTGTCACACATGACATATCCTCTTCCTAGCCTTCAGAGAGGTAGACATTCTTTCCATTTTGCAGATGAGAACTCTGAGGCCTAGAGTCCCAGAGCTGCTCTGTGAGTGTCACTCAGAAAATGGAGGGCAAATCCGGGCTACCCTTCTGCCAGTTAGGAAATTGTTTGTACAATAGAAAGCCTAATCAAAGAGGCAAAAGCAGTAAGCACAGTGGTCGTCACATAGACCAGGAGCCCCCGGCGAGGCACTCCAGGTTGGTTTGATCAGTGGCTCCCCTCTACCACCTTCATCATGGCAGATCCTCCAACCCCCCGCTGCCACCACCACAGCCACCTTGGCCACCAAGATTTCAAGATGGCCACCGTTCCCTCTTTCTCACCAGACCAGGCAGAGGAAATCACTTCAAGTCACCATGCCTCTCTTGGTGTTAAAGAAACTTTTCCCAGAAGCCTGCTTATCAGATTCATCCTCACTTCCTATTGGCCAGAACAGGGTTACATTCCTCTCACTAAATCAGGCATCAAAAGGGTATTATCATGGCCAAACTTCTTCCCAAAACTTAATATATCCTCCAATGTAGGTGACAAGAGTTGACCATTTCTAAAGTGTTGAAGAGCATGGGAACCTGAGCAAAAGACAAGTCTGTTTGTAGGAAGCAGGGAGGAGTGTCAATCAACTCTGCTCACCATATCACAGCCACACTAGCTCCACCAGCCTGGCTCTGCCACATGCAGAGGGACATTGTTCCAGTGTGTACTCGTTTGGTAGGAAAAGCAGACAGGCCCATGTTCCAAGCACAGCCCCTCTGTGGGACCATGGCCAAGTATCTTAATCTGAAGGCATTAAGACCTCACCTGCCCACCACCCTCAGGATTTTACATTTTTCCTAAAGAAAAGAAATTAAAACCCTTTCGAAATAACCAAAAGAAACGGAAAGAAATAAGGGGCCGGGGAGATAGCTCACTCTGAGAACTGCTTGCCATACAACATAAAGACTCAAGTTTGATCCCCACAACCTACACAGAAAGCCAGGTGTGGTAACATGCTCCTGTAAGCCAGAGCTAAAGAGGTAAAGGCAGATGGATCCCTGGGGCTCATCAGCCAGCTAATTCAGCCTAATTGGCAAGCTCCAGGTCCCAGTAAGAAACCCTATCTCAAAAACCAAGGTAATGCTTCCTAAGGAACACCCCCACCCAAGCTTGCCCTCTGGCCTCCACATTCATGCACACATGCACATGAACATGCACACACACAAGAAATAAGGGGCTGGAGTGATGACTGAGCAGTTCAGAGCACTGGCTGCTCCTGTAGAGGACCCGGGTTCAGTTCCCAGCACCCACATGGCAGCTCACAACTGCCTGTTACTCCAGTTCCAGGGGATCCAATGATCTCTTCTGACGCCTATAGGCACCGCACACACATGGTGTACATACATACACACAGGTAAAACATTCATATGCATAAAACAAAAAGTAAGTAAATACAGTAATTTTTTACAAAGAAAGAAGATAAAAGTGCAAACATAGAAGTCGAATTCACTTAGCAAGTGCTGAACTCAGTCTGTGCTTGGTTTCAGGCTGTCTGGGTTGGACTCAGTTTTTGACGTACAAAGACTTTTGTCCACTCCTCACCTTCCCCGTGGAAACCAAAGCCGAGCCAAGCTGCATGCTAGACTGTTTTTAAAGGCCTTTGGCTGAGGAAGGAGCAGGACTAGAGCCATTCTGGGAGGATAAGCCCTGTTGGGTGCAGGGAGGTGAGGACAGGGTGAGAAGCCTATGGGAAGCTTCTGTGCTGAGGCAGCAGCCAATGGAGAGGAGGAGGTGAGTTGAGAGGGGCTGTAGGCCAGGAGACTCACGCCTACCTTCCCTGCTGAAGGTAGCTAGAAACCTAGTGATTTTTTTTTCAAATGCCTGCCTAAAGGTTATCACACTGTTGACAGGAAGCGAATTACCCGGCCAGGATGCCAGGGAAAATCAGGACTCAGAAGGAGCCTGATGTGAAGCAGCACTTTCCCTAAAGGACATTTTCTGAGTCTTGAGACAGTGACTGAGACACTGGAGAGCACTAGAAGAACACACATTAGAGGTCAGGGCCCGCTGAGGAGTTGAAATCTGTCTGGTGAATCCCACTCTCCTTAAATCCAAACCTTGAAGTACAAACAACCCTTTGAGTCCAGGAGTAAACATGAGCCAAGTGCACACAGCTCAACTTGGAATTCTCTCAGGCCTATAATCTGGATTGAATTGACCCCAAATTGCTAGTGTCCAGGATGTATCTTCTCTTTGCAGAGATGGTTATCACCTGAGTTTTCACATTACTGGTACAGTTTAGCAAGTATTATGTCTGGTATACAATAAAAACTAATGGGACAGAATCAGCAAATAAACAAAAGGCATCAAGGAAAGTATACAAAGGAAACATATAATTTTCACAATTAAAATGACCAAACATGGACTTTACGATAATTATGCTTGGAAGGACTGAAAATTACAATGGAACTATCAAATGGAAAAAAATTTAAACTAATACCAAAATTAAGAACACAGTCACTAGCTGGACAATGGTGGCTCATGCCTTTAATCCCAGCACTCAGGAGGCAGAGGCAGGCGGATCTCTGTGAGTTTGAGGCCAGCCTGGTCTACAAAGTGAGTTCCAGAACAGCCAGGGCTGTTATACAGAGAAATCCTGTCTCAAAAAGGAAGGAAGGAAGGAAGGAAGGAAGGAAGGAAGGAAGGAAGGAAGGAAGGAAAAGGAAGGAAGGAAGGAAGGAAGGAAGGAAAGAAGGAAGGAAGGAAGGAAGAAAAGAGGGGGGAGGGAGGGAGCAAGAGAGGAAGGAAAGAAAGACAAAAGAAACAATGCTTAAAAAAAAACTCAGCCACTGGGTTTAAAAGTACAACAGACACAGCTAAAGAGATAAACTTTGAATTGGAAGATAAAGCAAAAGGAAATAACCAGATGAAGCAGAGAAAGACGGCAACCCCAAAGACCATCAGAAAACACAGATGTTTACATTACAATTTAATTTATTACAGTAGCAAAATTACAATTATAAAGTAGCAACAAAAATAATTTTATGGTTGGGGTCACCACAAGATGAGAAACTGTATTAAAGGGTCACAGCACCAGGAAGGTTGAGAACCATGGTCCTAGAAAGTAAAAATGAACAAGAAAGGCACATAGAGAAATTATCTCTAATTAATTATCTTTAAGCTTTAATATGCATACATATCAATTAGGAATTATGTTAAAATCCAGACTCTGGTTCAATAGATCGAAGGTAGAACCTGAGACTTCCAATGTCTAACATGTTCCCAACTGATGGTTGATGGACTATTCTGAGTATCAAGGACATAGAAATGTGGAAGACATTCCAGAAAAAAGGAGAAAGAGAACTGAGCAGAAGATAATATTCTGAAAATGTCTTAAAGATGATAAGCACTATCAAGCCACAAGGTCAAGATGCCCTAACTCTGTAGATGGCAACATAAAGAAAATACACATCTAAGCGCAGTGTAATAAAGCAGGAAAGCAGGGAGAGAGAACGAATGGATCTTTTTTTAAACACTGACCAAAGGCAACTTTTTTTAAAGTTTTTTTTAAGAACTATTTATTTATATGTATAAAGTATTCCACCTCCATATATGCCTGCAGTCCAGAAGAGGGCACCCAGACCCCATTACAGGTGGTTGTGAGCCACCATGTGGTTGCTGGAAACTGAATTCAGGACCTCTGGAAGAACAACCAGTGTGCTTAACCTCTGAGCCATCTCTCCAGCCTCAAACAAAAGAATTGAAGAAGCAACCAAAAGGAAGAAAATCTGAAAAGAGGCAATGATAAGATTGTCAGCTGACTTATCAGAAATGCTGGAAGCTGCAAAGACGTTTAAAAACAAAAGTATTGGTTCTATGTAAGGAAATCACTAGAACCTGAGATGCTGCTCATTGAGATGACTGGAGACAGGGCTCAACAGTTGGGAATACTTTTGCTCTAGCAGAGGACCCAAGTTTAGGTCTCAACACCCACATCATGGCTCACAACCATGTAACTCCAGTTCCAGGGGATCCTAAGCCCTCTTCTGACCTCCACAGGCAACAGGCATGCACATGGTGCACATACACACAGGTGGTCAAAATACGCATGTACATAAAATGAAAGGAAGAAATCTAAAAAAAAATAACAAATTTTTAAAAAGACATCTTTATTCAAACAATGGCTGAAAGAATTCATCACCAACATAACTGCCCTAGAGAAATATTCAAAGGTATTATTGTTTACCTAGAAGGAAAATGATCCCAGATGGAAGCTCGGTGATGCAGCTAGGAAAATGAAGCAATTAAATGGTGAACATATGGGTCCATCTAAATTAATACTGACTGTGTAAAGTGATCATAATGATGATGTATATACAAAACGAAAATACTCAACAATGACACATGAACTGGGAGACAGTATGTGAAATCTCTGACGTCTTTGCATTGTCTGAGAAGCAAAGTGCCAATTGATATTGAACTTTGATAATTAAAGATCCACTTAGTGGTCAGGTGTGGCGCCCCATGCCTGTAAACCATTTGGGAGGCTGAAGGAGGAGGAACTTAAGTTTGAGGCCAGTGTGGGTTAAAGATGTGAGACCTTATCTTAAAATCCATGTTGGAATCTGTTTGAATAACCACTGAAAATCATGCAACGCTATGTAATTATTAAGGTAGTAGGAAATGCAATTTTCTTTTTTAAATGTATTTTATCTTATGTGTATAAATAGTTTTCCTGTGTGTACATATGTGCACCATGTACTTTCTGGTGCCCACAGAGGTCTGAAGAGGGCATTGGATCACCTGGAACTGGAGTTATGGAGGGTTGTGAGCTACCATGTGGTGCTAGAAATTGAATCTTGGTCCTCTATAAGAGCAGCAAGTACTCTAAACCACTGAGTCATCTCTCTAGCCCAAGCAGTGTAATTTTCAGAAAACTTAATTAAATAGAAGTCACAAAAGCAAAGAAAATGAAAAACATAGGAAATGAGACAAGCAGGAAGTATTTCTAGGAGAGTAAGTTTAAACACAAATATATCAGCTATTGCATTAAAGATAAACTGAGTAAATTCTCCAATTAGAAGATAAAGTCTGCCAGACTGGCTAGTAACAAAACCCAAATTCATACTGTATAGAAGACATCTAAAGTGTAAGGATGAATAAAAGGGGATGGAAAGATGGCTTACTGGGTAAAATGTTTGCCAAGCAAGACCAAAGACTTAAGTTTGAATCCCCATGACCCATGTAAAATAATTCATCCACAATCCTAGAGCTCCTGTGGTGAGATGGAATGTAAAGACAGGAGAAGCCCTGGGAGCTGGTGGGCCTGCTATCCTGGCATATGTAGTGTTGAAAGAAAAAAAAAAAAAAGACGCTGAGTGGTAATGGCGCACACCTTTAATCCCAGCACTCGGGAGGCAGAGCCAGGCGGATCTCTGTGAGTTTGAGGTCAGCCTGGGTTACAGAGCGAGATCCAGGACAGGCACCAAAACTACACAGAGAAACCCTGTCTCGAAGAAACCAACCAACCAACCAAACAAACAAACAAAGACAGAGACCCTTTTTCAAACAAGGTGAAAGATGAGGATGGACACGACCTCTCCACATGCACTGTGGCTTATGTGCACATGCACGCACACAAGATAAAAAATATACCTAAATAAGTTCAAAATAAAAGGACAAAAAAAGTAAAGAGTATAGCAGGCTACCTGTCTGAAACTAGAACATTAATATCAGACCGAGGACATGAAAGAAGGACACATGGTCACAAGACTCCATCTACTAGGCAGAAAAAAATCTGAATTTGTATGGCCTAATATAACTTCAAAACGCATTCAGACAAGCCAAACAGGATGGCACACACTTGTCATCCCAGTACCTGGAAAGCAGAGACAGGAAGATCATGAATTCAAGGCCAACTAGTGAGATCCTGTCTCAAAAAGTCAGATAGACAAGTAGATAATAGAGAGGTGATAGAGAGATAGATGATAGCTAGATATAGATAGATGATTAGATAGATAGATAGATAGATAGATAGATAGATAGATAGATAGATACATACATACATACATACATACATACATACATAGATGATACATAGATACATAGATGAATCAATGACAAGTAGATATATACACACATGCATACATACATACACACACACATGATAGTTGATAGGTGACAGCTAGACGAACAGACAGATAATAAATAGAAATAAATGATAAACAGGTAGACAGTCAGACAGAAAGACAGACAAATGAAATAATAGAAAAATGCACAGTTGTGAATTTAACACACCTCTCAGTAACAAGCAGAAAATGTGCAAAGACAACCTCACTTACCCGGAGTCATCCATACGCTTTGCGCCTCACAACCGCTGCAGATCCTGAGACAAGATACTGCAGGCCAGGAGGGCAAAGCCAAGGATGCCTCTTGGCTTCAGGGTTCCACCTCTGGATGGATGCTGCTCCTGAAGAACGTCACTTTAGTTGGTCCCAAATCACTGACCACTTCCTAGGGAAAAGAAATCACCGTGGCTCACAGGCTGAGAGCAGGCAGAGAGAAGACAAAAACAGTGATTCTGCCATCTATTGAGTGTCTTCTACACACTACCACTGTTCCAGGTGTTTTATTTTACTTAACATGAATTCTCACCATTTAGTGGGATTCTTATCTCCACATGGGTGGAGTCCCTGAGGCGGGGGGGGGGGGGGGGGGGGGGGCGGGTGTAAAAATTGAATAGGATACAATTACTGTCCCTAAAGGCACATAAAAATGGCGGGGGTGGGGAAAAAAATAGAGCAATGGGTGGACAGAGAGAGATGGGGAGTGTGGCTGAGACAGGAGACTACCATTCTCCCAGGCAGGGCCCTAGGCTTCCAGTTACTCTGGACAAGCGAAGAGTCTATATGAGCCTCTAGAGTGGATTTCTGAGTTCCCTTGCCAGGTAGACTTCCCTGAAAACAGAAAGGACCTCATCAGTACACAAGACAATACCCTGAGCCCACAGCCAAAAGCAGTTTGCAGTCCCATCCTAGAGGAACTCACAGGCCTAAAAGATCAAGGTAACCAGTGTCAATGGGTAGAGTCCTAGGCTCAGGTCTGTCGTTAGTGAGGGCCTTGGGGTACAAGAATTAAGGTCAAAGGAAACAGATGTATTCTTCCCGTGTTCCATTTCTCTCTGGTCTCCCTATGTCTGGCCTGGCCAAACACTCAAGAAGCTGGCCCTTTGCCAGCCTCCATCTCAGAGCCTGTCACATCCCCTCATGATCGTCCTGCCCTCCTGCCTTTAGGCCATGCTGGGCCCTCCTCCTCTAGCCCACAGCTCCCGGGTCCCCTCTAAGGAGCTCTCCCAGACTCACCCACTCTCCCCCTCCACCAATGTTTCCCAAGCCTGAGCCTTGTCTTCTTGAGACTGACCAGGTCTTCTCCCTGCTCAGTTCCAGGTCCCCCTGCTGGCATCAAAGCTGTCCCTTCATCAGCCAGCAGTGTGGTCGTGTCCTGGCTGCCCCCAACCAAGCCCAATGGGGTGATCCGCAAGTACACCATCTTCTGTTCCAGCCCCGGGTCCGGCCAACCGGTAAGTGGTGAGGGGGCCAGGGAGTGGATCTTTTAGGGATGGTGCATCAGTCAACTTTCTGGTCAAACCGTGGAGCTTTTCCTATCTATGCTTCCCTGTGAATCATAGTTCAGAATGGGCGCTGGACAAAATGGCTCACTGGGTAAAGACCCCTACTGTTAAACTCAGGGACCTGAGTACACATTAGAAGATAATGTACTTCTGCAAGTTGCTTCTTGACACCACACACACACACACACACACACACACACACACACACACACACACACACACACACACACACACACCATGGCATGTATACACCTCTCCCAAATAAATAAATACATTTAATAAAAAGTTTTGTTTTTAAGTATGGGTGCTGGTTACCCCAAAATGGCTGAAACTTTGCATGCTATCCATCATGGGCCAGATATCTACTGAAGAAGCTTCAAGCTTGTCACAGCTTTGGAGACCCTCTTGAGACATGTGGGTCACAGTCAAGCAGACAGGAAAAAAAAGAGAGAGAGAGAGAGGCCATACAGCTTTGCTCTTCTGGCCCACTGACCCCAGGCACTCTCAGGGACTGGCTGGCCTGTGGACTCTAGGAATGTCTGGCCTTTCATCAGGGTCCTCCAGGTTTGGAGGCACTGCTGGGGCCCTACTGCAGATGACTGCCACCGTGTGGAGCTAGGCCAGGTGGGAACAGGATAAGAGTAAGGGCATCTCTGACCAGGGCCTGGGCTTCAGTGGGCACAAGAGCCTACTAGTGTGCAATGCCTTCCCTGATCCTGGGAGATGGGGATCCCAGGCCGAGGTGCAGCACAGAGGTCAGCCTCGACTTCCACTGGGAGTTCAGAAGCCCCCAGAGAGAAGGAAGAGAAGATGGGGTGGGGAAAGCATCGAATATGCCCATATCCCATAATATCCTTCCTTCCCTTCTCTTTTCTGATCCCCAGCCATCTGGGCATAGAGTCCAGCTAAGTGACCTCTCTGCCATCTGCCTATTCCTCAGACAGGAGCCAGGAAACCCCTGCCCTCAGCAGCCTCAGGGGTTGGGGACAGCCTGTGAGAACACCTTGGGGGCCATCGGGGAGAGAAGCTTAGGGCTGGGCAAGGGACAGGAGGAAGTGCTAGCCTCTCTAATGGCAGGTCACCACCAGCCCCAGATCTGCACGAGCTCTGGGCCGGGAATGCTGCCTGTAGATGCTGGGTCTCTGTCACTCTTCCCTCCTCTGGTTTTCTGTGGGCTTTCTGAACTATGCTTCTGGAGTGGGTACCAAAGCCCCTCACCAAGGAGGCCAGGAGTCTCTTCTCAGAGAGGAAGCTCATGGGCACTGCCACATGCAACATACCCACATGGGGACACCCAGAGCGGGTCACGGGACATTGGAGCACTCCTAGAGACCCTCCCATGCTTCCACAAGGCCTTATTTCCCTCCGTTCTCCCAACCCAAAAGCTTGAATGAATGCCGCTTCTCTCAGCCCTCAGTGTGGGTCAAGTCCTGCTATTTATCTGGCTCCTGCTGCTCAGCACTGCTTTGGGTCTGTGGTTTTCAGCTGTGCTATGGTATGTGGGTAGAGATCCTTCTCACCCACTGCTTTGGTTTTAGAGTATACGTGTGTTTATATTCCCGCGTTCCTGCGTCGTGCTGTCCGCTGACATCTTAGGTGGAGGCTTGGGGTGTGTCTTCTCTTGGAGCTCATCACACGGCGCTACTGGGTGGGCACTTTTGGTACAGTGGGTGTCCGGGAGAGGAGTTGCTGGGACATGGCCTGCAGATGCTACCTGAGAACACTGTGCTCCTGCTGGTGTTATGACAGGTATGCACATGTGTGCGCGCGCACACACACACACACACACACACACACACACACACACACACACACACCAGGTGCACACTCTAGTTACTCCACTTTAGCATAGACCCCTGTGATTGACCAATCGATGCTTTCAGCATATCTTCTGCCCCCTCTCTCTCCCCTCCCGCTTCTCTCCTTCCCCTTCTCTGTCCCCTCCCCCTCTCTCAGTTCTCACAACACCAAACTGTTCACCATCCTTTTCATACCACCCCTTTGCCTTTATTGAGTTCTACTGGGGCCTATTTCTCCATCACCCAACTGCCTTAGGGACATTAACTCTTGGCTCTGAGGCCTCAAGGACCACAGGAGCAGTGTTTTTTCATATCTGGATCCCCAGCTGTGGAGCATTTATCAAAAGTATCAGAGTCACTGATACTTGTTTGATGATTGAATATCAAACAGCCTGACCACCATAAAGCCTTAGACATGTGGCATGTCCCCTTTCAGCTGATGGAAGAAAGTAGCCACACTCTAGCTCGGCCTTTACAGTCACTTCCTCTTCTGATGATGAACTCTTTCAAAGGGACCAGTCTGTGGAGGCCTCCTGATTAACTCAGGCTTCAGGAGTGGCCAATGACTGGTTGGGGTTCTTCTCTTCCAGGCCTCAGCACAGAGTTTATGGTCCCTATCCCCTCTCCTACTACTGAGGACACTGGGACTGTGGCAGTCAGCTTTCTGACTACCTGAGATAATCGACTTATAAAGAGGAGAGGTTTGTTTCGGCTCTCAACTTCCGAGGTTTCAGTCATGGTCAGGTGACCCCACAGCCTTTGTGCCTGTAGTGAGGCACTCATCATGGCAGGGAGTAAGTATGTGATAGAGAAAGGTGCTGTCTTAGTAAGGTTTTTATTGCTGTGAAGAGATACCATGACCATGGCAACTCTTATAAGGAAAACATTTAATTGGGGTGGCCCATTTACAGTTTCAAAGGTTCAGTCCATTATTATCATGGCAGGGAGCATGGCGGCATGCAGGTGGACATGGTGCTGGAGAAGCAGCTGAGAGTCCTACATCTTGCAGGCAACAGGATGTCAACTGATTCACTGAGTAGTGTTCTGAGCATAGGAAACCTCAAAGCCCTCCCCCACAGTGACACGCTTCCTCTAACAAGGCCATCCCCACTCCAACAAAGCCACATCTCCTAAAAGTGCCACTCCCTATGAGATCATGGGGGCCAATTACATTCAAACTGCCATGGGTGCTCATGGCTGGGAGGCAAAGGAGAGATACTCATGCCAGTCAGTCTACATAGCAAGACCTGTCTCAAAGATGAGATAGACAGAAAGGACATGCTCCCAATGACTTAAATCCCTCCTACAGGGTCCCATCTCTTAAAAGTTCCACAGCCTTCCAAAAATACCACAGGCTAGGCACCAAGCATTCAACACATGAGATATTCAAGATCTCAAATGTAGCAGAGACCCTTGTTCCAGGCTTTTTGTGTCCTGAGCATGCAAGAACCCCCTTTTTTAGGGGAGACTTCCATGAGGGTATATCACACAAGGTCTACATAAAGTGATGAGAACTTCAGCTCAAGCACATGAGGAGACTGGGGAGGAGGGGAGATATGCTCAGCTCAGTGAGGTCCCTGGGGAAAGTCACAACGGGTAGTACTATCACTCTGCACAATACAGTCCACACTCCAAGTGACTGTGTTACCACTCATGTACAAGAGGAGTTCTGGTCAGGGTGCCAGGGGTGAGGGCAAGCTCGCATGCAGAGACATGTGAGACTATGAAATCATGGTGTAAGTATGGGCTTAGAAACAGATGACCATAAGATTGGGTATACTCATACACACTGGTGTGTGCCTTTGAACACATGCACACAGATGCATGCCTCACAGCAAACGGCTGGGGGCAGCCAAAGCTGCCTCAGACAGGGTGCAACTCTACCAAATACTTCAATATGGTGGCTGGATTTCTCTTTTTACAAAAATATAGCCAGGACCAAGGAGGTGGTTCAGTGAGTAAAGGTACTTGCCACCAAGTCTAATAAACTGAGTTTGATCCCCAGAAACCAAGGGTAGAGAGAACCGACTTCTACAAGTTGTCCCCTGACCTCTACATGTGCACACATGCATTCGCACACTAAATGGATAAATTCATAAAATAAGCAAATAACAGAGCTAGAGAGATGGCACAGTGAGTTAAAAGGCTTGCCATGAGAGTCGGGCAACCTGAGACAGATTCCCAGAACCCAGAGTGAAGGAGAACAATCTCCTGAAAGCTGTCCTGCACCGCCACACACACAGCACGGCATGGCACACATGTCCGCGCACATATATGTACATAATAAATAAGTACTATAAGAAACTCCACAAAGTGCAGAAAAAGACATCACAGAAAACATGGTGCTGTGCTTGCTCCCTAAACATGAGCACAGATGCTGTTTTAATAACAGCCCTCCAGGTTTTTGGAGGGAGTTTTGAGACAGGGTCTCATATAGCCTAGGTTGGCCTCAAACCCTCTATGCAGCCCAGGAAGACTTTGGACTTCTGGCCTCCCTGCCTCCACCTCCCAAGTGCCGAGACAGCAAGCGAGCTCCACAACAGCAAGCCTCGCCTTCCAGCCTTGTTCTGCACATATATTATGGGATTGGAGTGGGTTTTTTACATAATACTAAAATGAAATTTTACATGTTATATAATCTTTTCCATATAATTTGTTAGAGTTCTTTTCTTTATTCTTCTGTGGTGATTGCGGGATTTTTTTTCTCAACCTTTTTTTGTGGGGGAGGGCAGGGATGAGAAGATTTCATGTATCCCAGGCTCTAAGAATTTTAAACTTTTGGTGCCACCATGCCTTTAATCCCAGCACTCAGAAGGCAGAAGCAGGTGGATTTCTGAGTTTGAGGCCAGCCTGGTCTACAGAGGGAGTTCCAGGACAGCCAGGATTACACAGAGAAACCCTGTCCCGGGGGAGAAAATAACAAAAACAAAAACTTTTGATCTTTTGATCTCTTTACCTCCCAAGTGCTGGGATAATATGCATCTCTCTCTCTCTCTCTCTCTCTCTCTCTCTCTCTCTCTCTCTA
>CABHPR010124446.1:0-15121 GCA_902168415.1 Peromyscus melanophrys | reverse complement strand
AGAGAGAGAGAGAGAGAGAGAGAGAGAGAGAGAGAGAGAGAGAGAGTTTACACAGTGCTAGGGATTGAACCAAGGCTTTGTGCACACTATACAAGCAATCTACCAAATGAGCTAAGCCTCGTCTCCAGCCTATCACATGTTCAAAACACAATCTTGAGTGGTTATTTTGCACGACCTGTTTCACAAGGCCTCCCTGCTGCCTATAAGCATTGCTCCACTTTCACCCTTATAAATAATATTTCTATGAACTTTCATCATGAAGCATTCAGGGACATATGTCATTCCTGGGTCACAGAGGCTCTACATTCATGCTTACAAGTTGCTTTCCAGCAGCATTAAGGCACATGCACATGCCACAGAGCACCCAGGTTCCTGAATCTATACTGATTTCAGATTTGCCGTGGGGTTTGTTTTCATTTTTGCCACTTGGATTTTATTTTTAATAGTTGTCTTATGTTAAATTTTCTTTCTTTGATAACTTATTAGGTTGTTTATTTGCAAATGCTTATTGGTCATCTTTTTCTTTGAGTCACTTTCAATTCATATCTTGTGCTCATTCTTGATATTTGGGTTGCATTTTTCTTATTGATTTGTAAGTGCTCTTTCCATATTAAGGACAATAACCATTTTCCATTGTATAAATTACAAGTAGCCACCAATTCATTCATGCCTTTTGAATTTGTTTTGATGTATGATAATATTTCTTTTTAGAAAATTTGAATTTATCAATCATTTCCACTTTTTTTGCCTCTATGATTAGAAAGACATTGTTTGCCTATTAGGGTTTTTTTTTCTGTCATAGTTTTCTTCTCTTTTTTTTCTATAATTTCTTATCCATCGAATCTTATTTAGTAGATACAACAGTATGGTTCTAAAATAATTTCAAGGGATTTGTAGGGAGTCCAAATTAAAAGGAAGGTACTGGAATCTTGGTAAGATGCTGATATGTCTCTGGATATGGAGGTTCAATATCTGTAGTCCTAGCTCAGAGGAGCTGAGGTAGGAAGTTCACCATCAATTTGAGACCTACTTTGGCTATATCATGGTTCCAGGTCTATCTGTGCTATAGAGTGAAACCCTATCTCTAAAAACAAAAGTGAGGGCTTGGGGAGATGGCTCAGAGGATAAAATACCTCTTGCTGTTCACAAAAGAAACATGAGCTTGCCGGGTGGCGGTGGCACATGCCTTTAATCCTAGCACTTGGGAGGCAGAGCCAGGCGGATCTCTGTGAGTTCGAGGCCAGCCTGGTCTACAGAGTGAGATCCAGGACAGGCACCAGAACTACACAGGGAAACCCTGTCTTAAAAACCAAAAAAAAGGGGGTTGGGGATTTAGCTCAGTGGTAGAGCGCTTGCCTAGCAAGTGCAAGGCCCTGGGTTCGGTCCTCAGCTCCAGAAAAAAAAAGAAAGAAAGAAAGAAAGAAAGAAAGAAAGAAAGAAAGAAAGAAAGAAAGAAAGAAAGAAAGAAAGAAAGAAAGAAAGAAAGAAAGAAAGAAAGAAAGAAAGAAGAAACAGGAGCTTGATTCCCAGCACCCACCTAAAAGGTCAGCCATCATGGCAGGTGTCTACAATGTTAGCACCAAGGAGGTGAAGGCAGGCAAATCCCTGGGTTCTAGAACAAGCCAGCCTAGCTAATGGTGAAGCACAAGTCCCAGTGAGAGACCCTGCTCAGAAAAGAAACAAAACAAGAGCAAAAAAAGAAAAAAAATGTAAATAGCTTCTGAGAAAAAAATACCCAAATATTGCCTTCTGACTTCTACACACACTCATATACTCCCACACAAATGCACAGATACACAGATATGCAGATGTTCACACTCAAACATGCACAAAAAACACAAAAGATCTTCAAGGGAAAGACAAACTTTCCTGTCCTGCATAAACACAAATGTATTCTCAAGTACACACTGACACACAAGCACATGCACCCAACATCTATCCACACACGCATGCGTATGTGCACACAAGTACACATGTACATACACACACACACACACACACACGCATGCACGCACACATGCGCACACACACACACACACCTCTACACCCACAGAAAACAAGCCCAGGGAACTGCATTCTGATTTTCAAACAATTGTGCACTCTTTGCCTGAGGGTGACTCGCAGCCCAGAGTAGGTAAGATTGTGTGATTCCTAGTTTGCAATAGAACTAAGGTCCCAGCGGGGGGGGGGGGGGGGGGGGGGGGCGGGGGGAGTGGGGAGGGACGCTCTGGCCACATGGGTTACATGCCTGGCAAGGATAGCAAGCTCTGAAGCCATCACACCATCCTAGAGTCATGTACTGGCATGAACTGCACCCGTCCCCAGACGCCCCAGCTTAAAAGGACTCAGGGTGTCTCTGCACTTGTCCCCTGTCCCCAGCAGGAACTGTGTTCAGGGTTAGACACAGCATCACACCCACCCCCAGGAAGACAGGAGGGACGCTGCCAAGAGATCTGTACACATCACGAGGGTGCACAAACCTTCTCCCAGCATTTCCCTTCAGAGAATCTGAGTCCCAAAAAGGAGGTTCCTTTTCTCCTGTCACAAGTCATTGGGCCCCTCCGCTCTCCCACTGGCCATGGAGAACGTCCTCAGTGACGTGTGCATCTGCACAGCCATGTGCAAGAGAGCCTGTGTACAAGATCTCATGACTGCAGAGATAACTAATTACCAGCTCCCTCTGGCCTCGGGGCCCCCATCTGTTCCGGGGACTGTTCCCCCTCCTTGGACTTGCGCCCTGATCTCAGAGGGGCTCTGAGTGCCATCCTCTCCCCCATTCCCTGCGGCTGGCCAAAAACATAAAATAAAATGAAAGTCAGCCCCATCCGGCCGATGCCAGGGAAGAGGCTGCCAGGAGGTCTACAAACTAGCGCTTATCAAAAGCGCCTTCTCAAATTCATTTCAATATCTGAGCCTCTGGTTTCCAAGGCAACATAATCTTTTCATCAAAGCAACTGGTAAAACCACTGGGATCTGATATTGTTTTGTTGGCAACTTGTCAAAACTGTCATTTGGTTAAAAAAAATGTTATAGATTTATGTAACCTACAAATATATATGGTGATCTATACCACTAATAATCGTTAATAAAGTGCTGCCCAGAAAAACTCTCCCTGCTGCCTCTCTACCCCTTCCTGGGGAGGAGAGAGGGTAATTAGGCGGCAGAGCTGGGAGGTGGCTGAGCAGGGGACAGGCTGCGGGGCTGACTGCAGCCATAACAAGGCAGAGGCAGCCCTTCGGGCTTCTCCACAGAACCTCTCTTTGCACGTGGCTTTTCCTGGGACCCTGAGTCCCTCAGTCTCCTTTCTCTGACTGCCCCTCATCATTCACTTGAAACACCCACACCTGTTGGCCGGCAGCCACAGCTGCTACAGCCTATAAAACTCAGGCAGGTAAACCGAGGTTGACCCAGAAATACTGTGGGACTGGCACCATCAGCTCCCGGGGCTGAACCCAGCACAGATGTTGTCCACTGCCATTCTCCGGCTGGGAAAGAGCACGCTGGACAGAGTCCTGGCTCCAGCCCGAGGCGCCGAGGACAATGGCAGGCTGGGGGCCAAGGCCTGGCTTCTGTTTCATAGTATGGCTTCGCCTCCGCCCCACAGGCTCCCAGCGAGTACGAGACGAGTCCTGAACAGCTCTTCTACAGGATCGCCCACCTGAACCGGGGACAGCAGTACCTGCTGTGGGTGGCTGCGGTCACCTCCGCAGGCAGGGGGAACAGCAGCGAGAAGGTCACCATCGAGCCTGCTGGCAAGGGTGAGAAGCCTGGGCCTGGGGCAGGGGCCAGGAGAAACTTCCAGAAGCTGGTTTGCAGAATTCTGGTTCTTCCCAAACAGGGGCTGTGTCCCCTCCCTGCTACCTGTGACTGTGGCTGTGAAGAGCTGGCCACAGGTCTCCCTCCTGCATCCACCAAAAGAACAGGCCTCTGCTGCCCCCTGACTCTGGAGAAGTCATACAACAGGCTACAACCAGGCCCGCTCTCACAGAGGCACCTTGGCTAGGATGCAAACTCTCCCCCGCCTTGAGAGAATCTCCTTCATCCCCAACCCAAAGCAGAACCTTGGTCTTAGTACTCAGCTCCTGGAAGAGGGTCTTCTTGGAGTACGGGGTACACTGATGCTTCCGCAGGGCCTTTGGGACTCCAGAGAGAGACTCCTGCTGCAACCGGAAACAGCAAGCAGAAGGTTCTCTCTGACAATGCTCTTCTATGCACCAGCAGACTCTGGACTAGAACAAGACCTTCCCAGGGCAGGCCTCACCCATCCCTGATCTGGACATGAGGGATGCTTTAAAAGAATGACAGCTTTGAGGCCCCAACCCAAAAGCCAGGATCAGCCACACAGCAGAACTGTGGGCTGTTCTCTGCCTTGGCCCAAGGACAGAGGAACTAGCACCAGAGAGCTTCAAGTCTCTGGCCTCCTGCCCCATCCCCTCCCCAGCCAACCCCAAGCTCACCTGACTCTCCAGGCTGAGCTCCCAGGACTGTCCTGCCTTGGCCTAGCCCCACTCCCTGGGATGGGAGAAGCCCCCCATTGACCACAGAGGCAGAGCCAGCAAGCATCCAACTGAGGGTCTGTGGTAAGCCAGGGGCTCACACCTGCAGCCATCAGGCTCTGTCAGCCTTCTATCCAGCTGTGTGGCCCGGCCATCCGAGACAGCTGAGATGTGTTGTGCTGTCCCTTGGAGCTGTGAGTCAGAGCTCCCTGCACACAGCTGTTTCAGCCTCCTCACCTCCCTTCCTCCTTCTCATGGTACCACCAGCCCTGTCTCCAGATTTCATCTTCTTCAGAAGGGAAGGAGCTTAGAGCCTGCCATCTTCCCAGGACAAGGTCCTAGGACCTGAGCTGCCCTGGGCACAAGTCTGACCCCATCCCTGTGGACATCACATACGACACATTCCTATACATACACAGCTATCTCATGAGGTAGAACACTTGAACACTACTGCACCTCCACCACACTTAGATAAACTCTCAGATATACATACTTACACACATGCACACACAGCCTCTCCTACCCAACTTGCCCTTCTCCTTGTGTGCCTTGCCCCTTCGAGAACACCATCACAACCTAGATGGCCCGGAATCCTGGGAGGCTTCATCACCCACCATCTCCTCCAGAACCAGCAGACCCTAGGTCCAGTCAGTTCTTGTCCTGAGCCCTGGCACACTGGCCCCATTTTGTCACAGGAATACCTCCACCAGTTTATCCAAAAATCTCCCCTGACTTGCATTATAAATGTGGGGAGCCCCGTGAAAGGAGCTAGGGAAGAGTGAAGGGTGAAAAGCACAGTGACCCTTATGCTCTCCTTCCTGTAGCACCTGCGAAGATAATCTCATTCGGAGGCACTGTAACAACACCCTGGATGAAGGACGTCCGGCTGCCTTGCAATTCAGTGGGAGATCCAGCCCCAGCTGTGAAGTGGACCAAGGACAGGTATTGGCCCTGAGAAATGGAAAGCTCTTTGGTCATCTCTGCCTTACGGCAGTCCTACAGGGCATATGACACTATGCATATGAGTTTACCTTCCCCCCCGCCCTTCCCTCAGTCAATAACCTTCCTGGGTGGGTAAAGAGACAGGGGCTCACTGGAAATCCTTTGGAAGCGCTGAACAAAGGTCCCCAAAACCCGAGATCCCCTGCCAGCCTCCCTTGCCAGCCTCCCCCGCCAGCCTCCTCCCGCCTCTCCTCTATCTGCCCCCACACTGGGGGGAGGGCCCTGGCACTAGGGAGCATGTGCCGATACCCATGCCACCTCTTTGTTTGGCAGTGAAGACTCAGCAATCCCCGTGTCCTTGGACGGACACCGGCTCATCCACACGAACGGCACACTGCTGCTTCGCGCTGTGAAGGCCGAGGACTCGGGCTACTACACCTGCACAGCCACCAACACTGGCGGCTTTGACACCATCATCGTCAACCTTCTGGTGCAAGGTGAGACTCAGCAAGGCAGGTGGTTTCAGTGGCAACGGGGACAGGAAAGCCATCCTGTTAAAGAGACTGAAGGACCAAGAAAGGCAACCCCGGGTGCTGGGGAGGCAGACCTTGGGAGAACCAAGGCGGGAAAGGAAGAGGTGGCGGGAGGGATGAGAAGGCATGTGGAAGGGCCAGGGCCTTCCTGTTATGACCCGCTGTACCTCCATCATTGCCACGGGACTGACCTTTGCCCAGGAGAGCTAGTAGCTTTTTCTCACAGTTCCCCCGGACCAGCCCCGCCTCACCGTCTCCAAAACATCCGCCTCTTCCATCACTCTGACCTGGATTCCAGGGGACAATGGGGGCAGCTCCATCAGAGGTAAGGAGGGGTCTGGGTCAGGAGGAGAGGAAATTCTGGAGTCCCAGGGCAAGGGAAGGGCTTCACCTATTTCTCATACTTGGTCCCATAATCCCCAGGAAAAATCTGGAGGGCGATTCAGAACAGGAGGTACTCAGGTGCATGGAAAGTACTCCCATCCCCTCCATCTGGGAACGCAGCACATCTAAAATGCTTTCCTCATGGGGCCTAGGTTTCCCAGTCTTTCAAAGCACACAAACACGGCATCAGTGCCCCTAAAACAAGATTATGTGTGACTCAGCAGAGATCTTTTAGAATGCAGCTCAGGGTTCTATCGTCTGAGGTGGGACTAAGAGTGTACTTATTGGTTAAAATACTAAGGCCACTCCACGTAGTTAAAAGGGAGGTTTATTTTATGGGGTAACTTACAAGTGAAGGGATAGGCTACAGGGTCTGGGAAAGGTGTAGCACAGTCCGGCGGTGTTCTCTGGAGAACTCTGCTTGGTCTACCTCCAGCGTCCAGGATCCAGGAGCCAAGAGAGCGGCCCATCTGGATCTCAGGTCTTCAGGGTCCACTCTCGGCCCCACCTTGTAGGCGTGACAGTTACCGAAGCCTCAATGGGGGGGCGGGGGGGTTGGAACTTCCAGATCAAAACTGGAATGGCTACCCACTACATGTACTTCCAGAAAGCTCTTCCCAAATGGGGACACTGCTGGTCATACTCCCTGCCCCTCATAGGACAGTTAGTGTCTTAGGCTTCCCAGCTCTCTAAATCTAATTCTAGAGCTATGGAGAGACCCAGACTCACCCAGCACTCTAGACAGGAGGTCTCCAGCTTTGCATCTCATTTGCATATGCACATGACCTCTGCTGGAGTCAAGGCTGGGTTTCTGCTGCCCCGCCCTCCTCTGCTTTGCCCACTCAAGCCAACCCCTCCCGCAGGCTTTGTGCTGCAGTACTCAGTGGATAACAGCGAGGAGTGGAAGGATGTGTTCATCAGCTCCAGCGAGCGCTCCTTCAAGCTAGACAGTCTCAAGTGTGGCACGTGGTACAAGGTGAAGCTGGCAGCCAAGAACAGTGTGGGCTCTGGGCGCATCAGCGAGATCATCGAGGCCAAGACCCACGGGCGGGGTGAGGCCGGGTCGGGGGTGGCAATGAAGAGCAGGGCCCAGGAGGGAAGTGGGTGGGGTGGCGACCCCACAGCAGTGGGCAGAGGATGGCTATCACGGAGAAAGAGGAGACAAGTGTGTAGGGGGCTAGAGGGAGGACACTCAGCCTTGTTCCCATCACTAGAGCATCTCGGTACACTATCATCACCAGGAATAACTGAGCTGGACTTGGGGGGGGGGCGGGTGCAGCTAGCATGCAGGACCACCTAGTTCAATCCCAGGCACCACATAAACTGTAATCCCAGCACTTGGAGGTGGAAGCAAGAGAATCAGAAAATTCAAGGTCATCTTTGTCTACATAGAGAGTCAGAGGCCAGCCTGGGCTACATAAGATTTTGTCAAAATTAATTAATTAATTGATTGGTTGGTTGATGGATTGATTAAAATATCCTACTTCCTTGCCTGGAGGGTCAGAGGGTTGGCACTCTTCCTTCCTCCCACCCCTCACCCTCACTACTGGGACCCCACTCTAGGGCCTTTCCTCTCACCGCTCCACTCCAGGGGTACCCCTGCTGCAGTCTCAGCTGCCCCCAGGAAAAGCCTTCCTAGATAGATGAAGGGTCTCTTCTTTCTAGGGCTCTCTAACCTCTCTTTCTCCTTCCGATCCCCCAGAACCCTCCTTCAGCAAAGACCAACACCTCTTCACCCACATCAACTCCACACATGCTCGGCTTAACCTGCAGGGCTGGAACAATGGGGGCTGCCCTATCACAGCCATTGTCCTGGAGTACCGGCCCAAGGGGACCTGGGCCTGGCAGGGCGTCCGGGCCAACAGTTCCACAGAGGTGTTTCTGACAGAACTTCGAGAGGCCACGTGGTACGAACTCCGCATGAGGGCTTGCAACAGCGCTGGCTGTGGCAACGAGACGGCCCAGTTTGCCACCCTGGACTACGACGGCAGTGAGTTGGAAAGGATGGGATGGGACAGCACCAAGGCTTCCAAAGAGATGGGCAAAGAGAAACAGACAGGGATAAACCCAGAGTAGAAGGCTAAGGAGCGAGGCAGAGAGGCCAGCAGATTGGTAGCAGCTGGGTTAAGTGGGCAAATCTACTGGTGGCCAGCCCTGTCAGGCAGACAAAAGTCTTTGGAGACACAGTTCTTATTGTCCATTGCTTCAGGGAGATGGAGAGAGAGAGGTAAGCCAAGAGAGAACTGAGGCCCTGCCCTCTGAGGACTCTGCTAGCAGAGTGTGTTGGCCTGATCTTGGTACCAAGTACCAAGAGCCTGGTGGCTCTACCCAGTGAAGATTCTCTTATTCTGATAAAGTCCTGAGAGAGTTGATTGGCTATCACCTTTTAGCTACACCATCTTGAACATGGCCCCTCCCCCAAGAAAAAAGGCATATCGGTTCTTAACTGTCTTGAAGGGACATGCACATGTGCATGTGTGTTGGGGACCAAACCCAGGGCTTTGCTCTAACTAAGAAAAAAAAAAATCATCACTTCTTTTTCACCCTGTGTGGTTCCAACTAATCATGTGACCCTAAGCTAACTGCAAGGAAGTCTGGGAAATGTAGGCAAGAGCATGAATATTTGGTGAGCACCTAACTGGTATCTACCTCATAGAGATGCTTTACACACCACACTCATGCATGCACACACGCATGCACATGCATACACATTGGATTGGAGAAAAAGAAAGCTGAGCTCTTAGGGGCCAATTGTCACAAGCTAAATTAAGTTCACCTACATACTAAGGAAACGGAACAAAAACAATCTTCAGGAGATAGGCCCCAACAAGAAAGTCTTCATGTGGGAGATGACTCTTAAGTGCAACTTGGGAAACAGGCAAGGATCAAGGATCAGAGTTTTGCAGAGGGTTTTATGGGTGGAGTCTATCATCACCTTCCTGCGGGGCACCCAGGGACAGCAAATGCTGCTTGTGGTGGAAGTAACAGGGACAGAGTGAGGTGGCGGGGAGATGAAGGAGTTATTCCCCATCGGGAGAAGGGATCACAGGATCCACCCCCACTCTATAACTTCTCTGATGATCTCCTTGCTTTGTTCCTCCAATGCTCAGCTAGATGTGGGATGGAATCCCTTCAACACCTGTGGATGCCTTAGAATTACACATTAAACCTGGCCAGGCAGGGAAATAATCCTGAGAGAGGGTCAGGAAAATTCTAGAACAGAACCAGAAAAATTCTAGAACAGAAAGTCATTAATACAACATAAAAGCTGAGTAACTGCTCATGGCTGTCCTGATAAGACCAGAATTTAGGGAAGCAGAGAGGAGGCTACAGCTCTGGAGTGGGAGATGGGGGATCAGAGACCAAGGACACCAGAATTCTTCGGTAGGTTTTCTCACACGCGGGGCTCTGCCAGCTCATAGCATCCCCTGATTCTCTTCTCTGCCCTTCTCAGGTACCATTCCACCTATCAAGTCTGCGCAAGGGGAAGGGGATGACGTGAAGAAACTGTTCACCATTGGCTGCCCTGTCATCCTGGCCACACTGGGGGCGGCGCTGCTCTTCGTTGTACGCAAGAAGAGGAAGGAGAAACGTCTGAAGCGGCTCCGAGGTGAGGGGCTTTTCTACCAGCTTTCAGGGATTGAGGGTGGTAACTCCCATCCATACTGCCACCGCTCAGTGGGCCACAGAACAACCTGGGCAAGAGACCAGAGCCTGTGTCCACTGAAAGGAAGACCTGCCACTCAAACCTTCTTAAGTCTCCTTAGTCATTCACAGTTTTCTCCTTTTATGGCCCCAGGATTTTGTGCCTACACCACCAAGCGCTGACATTTGTACAGGTCCACACTGGTAAAGCCATATTGGTTATTAACATATGCAAATAGTTCCATATCATTGGCAAATACATCTCTCTAGGACTCTGTTCAATTCCTGGCCAGGAAGTTTCCATACGGTGTCAAATGTGAAATATTTTGAATATTGTCTCCTTTCAACACTGAACACCATAGTCTGGCATAAATGAAACTCATGTTTCTTGATTGTCCCAGGGCCTGGTACAGTATCTAGCACCTACTAGTTACTTCATATGTTTGCTCACTCCCTTGAAAAATATTTGAATGTAATGCAGAGTGGATACTGTTGAAGGGTAGAGATGCAGAGGTGAAGAAGGGGCAAGCCATATACTTACAGAGTTCACTATTTAAAGTGAGAAGCCAGAGGACAAGAATAGCACAGAATTACCAACCTCTCCACGGTATTCTGGACCAGAGGGGATGGAAGAACAGATCGTTGGGTGAATAGCTATGTAAATGAGTGCTTAAATAATTGGATAAATGATTGAATGTTTAAATGGATGATTGACTGTATGGTTGATAGAATGATGTATAAATACAAGAATGGATACATAAATGGTTTGACAATGGTTTGGATACATAAATGGTTGATTGGGTCAGTGGGTGGGAGAATGGGTATTTTGACGGATAACAAGTAACAATTTGATGCATGATACAGCCATCCATATAGTTGGATTAAAAAATACCTGGATGGTGTAATAATTATATAAATGGTTGAATGGGTAGTTACATAGTGGTATGTCTAGTTGCGTGTATAAATGGAAAGATGATTGGATGTTGAATACACTGTTGCAGAGATGAGTCAATAGTTGGAGTGTTGTTTGGGTAGATGATTAAATAGTTAGATGGGGGTCTGGAGATATAGATCAGTCAGAAGAGTGCTTCTGTAGCATGCACATACTCTGGGGTTTCATTCTCAGCACTACATAAGCTTGGCATGATAGTATACACCAGTAAACCTAGCACTTGGGTGGTTAGGGCAGGAGGATCAGAAATTTAAGATTATCCTCAACTACAAAGGGAGTTCAAGTTTGAGGACAGCCTAGAATTCATGAGTGTCTCAAACAAAAAAAAAAATTGTTGGATGCACTGATAGTTGGATCAGAGGATGGATGGGTGGGTGAATGGGTAGATGGATGAATATTTTGGTGGCTGTGTGAATGGTTGGGTGGACGGTTAGGTAGATGGATGATTGGATGCAGGCATACCACTATCTCCACTTGGACAGGTCATTTTTCAGCTTCTGGGCTCTAATACATTAGCTAGACCCTTTGATTCCCCTTTCCTCCAGTATCAGCACCTAAGAGATTCAAGACCCCTTTGAGATACAGCGTGGACTCTCAAATCCATTCATGGACTCTGGAGCACAGATGCCTTAGAGCAGCGACCTCAACCTGTGGATCACAACCCCTTTTGGGGTCACATACAGGATAGCCTGCATATCATATATTTACATTACAATTCACAACATTAGCAAAATTACAGTTATGAAGTAGCAATGAAATAATTTTATGGTTGGGGGTCAGTCACCACAACATGAGGAACTGTATTAAAGGGTCACAGCATCAGGAAGGTGGAGAACTGCTGCCCTAGAGGAAGAAGTCTTTTGGCTGGTGTGAGAGTTTAGTCATCTAGGGCTTCTCATTGACCACCTCTGCCTCGTCCAACACTCTCCCCTTTTCCCAATAGACAGCTGAGGATCCTTTACTAATGTCTGTTTCCAGCATGCCATGGCATCTTCCTAAATTACAGCTGGTTCATGAACAGAGCACTGGTTCAGTAGACAGAGCACTGAAGATGCCTCCTCTCCTTTAGGAAGAGCTCTCTATTGAATGGGGGGAAATCAAAGAAAAGGGAGCCAGATCAAACTGGGAACAATAAAACTTATCGTTGCTGTCTTGTGGGTCTTTTATCTTGCTCCTTCCACTCCTTAGACCATTGCCACTTTAGACAGCACCCCATTTCAGTCCTCCTGCCTAAACTCCATTCTCACCCAGCTACCTCTCTCGACTGTTTTGCAGATGCAAAGAGTTTGGCAGAAATGCTGATAAGGTAGGTGTCACTTAGCTGCTTTCTCTTTGCTCCCCTCTCCCTGACCCCCCATCCCCATCCCTCTGTTCCCCTATATTGGAGCCACCCAAAGAGGTATCTAAGGTCCCTTTGGTCTGAAAAGTCCCTTACCCCAACCTTTTCTTCTTCCACAGCAAGAACAATCGAAGCTTTGACACCCCTGTGAAAGGGCCACCCCAGGGTCCACGGCTCCACATCGACATCCCCAGGGTGCAGCTGCTCGTTGAGGACAAGGAGGGCATCAAGCAGCTGGGTGAGTGCTCTGTCTAGCTGTGCTTCCCCAGGCCACAACCCCTGGAGCACAACTGCAAGCCCTAGGGCCATGCCCAGGGTTCTCGCTGCAGCCCCGCCCGCTCAGCAGCCCTGGAATTCACGGCAGCTCTTCTCAAGTGCCAACTGTCCTCTTCTTCCAATGGAGAGAGTGGCTGGCCCCTCTGGATCTGGCATTCAGCATTGCATAAAGACAAAGAAGGAGGACTTCAGGTGACTTCTTTCTCCCTCTAGGAGATGACAAGGCCACCATCCCTGTAACAGATGCCGAGTTCAGCCAAGCTGTCAACCCACAGAGCTTCTGTACTGGTGTCTCTTTGCACCATCCAGCCCTCATCCAGAGCACAGGACCCCTCATCGACATGTCCGACATCCGGCCAGGAACCAGTATGCATTCATCGTGAAGAGACGGTCCTATGGGAGTTGGGATAGGGGTGTAGGGATCACTCAGCATGGGGTAGAGTTGATTTTAAAAAAAGAAAAGAAAAAGAAGGCTGGGGAGCTGGCTCAGCCAGTAAGGTGCCTCTGCAAGAGCCTGGGGATTTGGTTTGGATCCCCATCTCCCACATAAAAAGCCAGGAACAGAGATACACATCTGTAGTGCCAGCTCTGGGGATGCAGAAGCAAGTACATCCCTAGAGCTCACTACCCAGCCAACCTAGTCAAATTGGTAAGCTCCAGTTTCAGCAAGGGACCCTATCTCAAAAGATCAGGCACGTGGATGACAACAGACATCCGTCTCTGGCTTCCATACACGAACACATACATGCACACACATGAACACATACGCACACATACATTTTTAGAGAAAGAGAGAGCATACCATGGAATGGGGTGGAAGAGTAGACAAAGCTCTGGAGTTAAGAGTCTGGAGGCCTTGACTGCAGACATCCTAGTTATAAATGACCTTGGGCATTGCTAACCTTGTCTCTCTGACTCTCAGTTTCCTTACTTAGAAATTTGGGGCAAGGGTTGGGTCTTTATGCTCTCCAAGGGCTTTCTGTCACAGTGACTCCAAACACAAGGAAGGGCTACCTCAGGGACATAGGTGATGACAGAAGGCGACAGAACAGAGCATCCCATCCTTTCCCATGTAGAAGGAAATGCTGGGGAGGGGTGGGGGCCAGGATGCCACCCCCTGCTCCCGCACATGTTCAGGAAAGCTGCATGGCCAGCATCCCCAAGTGAGCCTCTGCAACTGCTTCTGCCACTTCCCTTGCTCCCCACTGCTCTCTGAGCCTAAGTGCCCTCAGGTGGAGGGTGCCATTTCTTGCCTCCCTCTGTGTAGACCCAGTGTCCAGGAAGAACGTGAAATCAGCCCACAGCACCCGGAACCGGTACTCGAGCCAGTGGACCTTGACCAAGGGCCAGGCCTCTACCCCTGCCCGAACCCTCACCTCCGACTGGCGCAATGTGGGTTCCCAGCACGGTGTCACTGTTGCGGAGAGTGACAGCTACAGTGCCAGTCTATCCCAAGACACAGGTGTGTCTAGGGGCCTGCCTGCATCCCGTCCATCTTTCTCCAGTTCCCCCTGCTCATTGCCCACTTTCTTTCCTCCGATTCCTTTCTAACCAGCCTTGTCTAACATCCACATCACTTGCCTTCCCAGCTAGCCACTGACTTCCATGTTTGGTGAGAGTTGGGGAGGGGGGTGGGAGGGAGTGGGGGGGTGGTCACTGGACCTTGCTTGGTCAATGATTTTATTTTGATTTCCCTGAAGAATTATTAGGAAAAGAATGGTGCACTGGACATTTGTTAAAGAAAGAGCTGATATTATAAGGCTTGGTTGCTTTTTTTTTTTTTTAAGACTGAAAAGGGTTCTGTTCTTTATTAGCCAATGATCTCACTTACGCCACCACTACCACCACCACCCCCCAGGGAAAATAGTGTCTTCTAGCCTGGTGCCCTCATGACCAGGCTTTCAAATGGCTGCTTGAATTAGGGATGGTGCCATTCCCACCCCATAACCTACTCCTCTCCTCTCAACTCCACCTTCTCGTCTCCAGACAAAGGACGGAACAGCATGGTGTCTACTGAGAGCGCTTCCTCCACCTATGAGGAGCTGGCCCGGGCCTATGAGCACGCCAAGCTGGAGGAGCAGTTGCAGAACGCCAAGTTTGAAATCACAGAGTGCTTCATCTCGGACAGCTCCTCGGACCAGATGACCACGGGCACCAACGAGAATGCTGACAGCATGACATCCATGAGCACGCCCTCAGAGCCCGGCATCTGCCGCTTCACAGCCTCTCCACCCAAGCCCCAGGATGCTGACCGGGGCAAGAATGTGGCTGTGCCTATCCCTCACCGAGCCAGCAAGAGTGAGTGCTCAGCCCACATCCCCTGCTCTGGCCCCTGCCTCCCAGCATCACAAGCCTATCTAGATCTCATCCTGCCAGCCTACCCTAGTTCCCTGAGGAGAATGCAAGAGCAAAGACTTGAGAACCTCTCAGAACCATGTTCTAGCTCAACTTCTTCATGTTTCTGTGGTTTAAACAAGTCATTTCAGCTCTCTGACCTTAATTTTCTATTTGTGTCATTCAAATGATACTATCTCCTTTGCATTAAAAAAAAAAA
>CABHPR010124445.1:31295-44081 GCA_902168415.1 Peromyscus melanophrys | reverse complement strand
TTCCTTCCTTCCTTCCTTCCTTCCTTCCTTCTTTTCTTTCTTTTATTCATTCAACAGACCTTTTAATCTTTGCTTTGTTTTCAATATTGTGGTAAACTCTAGGGATACAAAGTTATATAAAATGTATCTCCAGTAAACATTGGGCCTGGTGGTGACGGAAGCTAACTCCATAGACAATCGTGTAGTTAGTTCCTGATTCCTTCAAGAGGACCAATAATTCCGCTTGGACTTTTTTGATGGAGCAGTTGGTGGTGAGACACACAGGGAGTGGCTTCAAAGAAAATGAGTCTCAGGCTAAGAAGTGTATTCATTGGAGAACTGGAGATGTGAAGGGGGAGTAGCACATGTAGCTGAGACTGGAGTTTGAGGAAATGTAAGACACTTTCTCTGGTAGGAGAGCTGGGCATGAATGGAGGGGCAGAAAGGTGGACCAAAGCCAGATACCATGGGGCTGGTGTGCTAAAAAGAGCATGCCTCAGCTTTCTGACTGTGACAAAATGGCTGAGGTGTCTTGTATAGAGAGAAAGTTCATGATAGTTCATCAGCTTCTGAGGTTTCCATCCATGGCTAGTTGGCTTATTCTCTTTGGGCCTGTGACAAGCAAGGAGTACACTGGTAGGCAAGGCTACCCACCTCCTTGTTAGGAAGCAAAGGAAAGAGAGCAGAAGAAGCCAGAGATGCACAGTTTCCCTCGAGGGTACACCCTCAGCAATGAGAAACCTCTGCCTGGTCCTTGGTCATAATGCTACCACCATCTCCGTATAACACTAAGAGTGAAAATAATCCTTTAATGTGGGGGCAGGAGCAGTCCAGATATAAGCTACAGCAGTGAAGAGTCACATTCCCAAAAGCTATGGAACTACATAGAGTCTTTTACCCTTGAGAGACATGGAGAGGAACTGATTTCAGCCAACATCCTCATAATCAATTTTGTTTCACTGTGTGATTCCAAGCAAGGGACTTTCACAAGTCCCATTTCTAAAGTCTGTACTAGAACATGCCTTGCTGGGTACTGTAATATCTAGAGAATTTTACAGGACATCTTCAGTAGATCTGGGGTTTATAATTCCAGGATAGTGGCTCCCCAAACAAAGAACCACTCCTTTATGATTGACTGAACTCATGTTTACTGAGGAAGTAAGGGTATCATGAAATTGGAGGTCGGTGACACTTAGCATGTTGTCTCTCGACTTCTCCAAGTCTTGGATTGTTCACTCATACGGTTGAAGAAGTCACTTCACAAAACTAAGCCAGGAGAGTACTTATCTTCCTTTCTATTTATTCATTTATTTTCATTTATCATTCATTTGCTTTTTAAGACAGCATTTTGCTTTTGTGGCCTAGGCTGGCTTCAAACTGACAATTCTCCTGCCTCAGCCTCCTGAGGGCTGGGATTACAAGCAGGCACTACCATGGCTGGTTGGTGCTTGTCATAGATAAACTCTTCTCTTCTTCCCTTTCACCTTTCACCCTTCCCTTCTTCCTGTCTTGGTTTTCCCTTTCAGCTACAGGCTTTTGTATGCCAACCCTCTACCTCAGGAAGCAGGGACTGTGCTGTCACCACTGAAGAAGATGTGAACAGTAAATGGCAAACCATCACATCAGGTCAAACATCTGGAAATCCTAAACATGGCTGGCGACCAGAGGCGAGGTGCTGGCATACCTACCAGGAAGCTGGCAAGTGTGTGCACATAGCACTTCTGGGGCATGACCTCAACACAATGCTTGCTGTGCTGTTGCTTGAGTGCCCACACAGGTGTAGATAAACTCAAGGTCTAAATCAAGGGAAAGTATTACCACATGTTCCCACACAAAGACTAGAACAGCAAAGGCCACCTCTGCAGGAGAAGCAAGACTAGAAGTGGGGATCCAAGGGAGAAAGAGAGAAAAGAAAAAGAGCTGCCAATGAAAAAAAATTCATTAGAAGAAAACTATATTGTAATCCCTTCCATGGTGAGGACGAGGGCACATTCCTGGACCACTTAAAATGCCCTATGGAAATCTTCCCTTTCCCTCCTTTTTAAACTTTCTTTTTATTTATTCTTTGTGTCTTTCACATCATGCATCTTGATCCCATTCATTTCCCTGTCCCTTTGTATCTGCTCTCTGCTCTTGCACCATCTCCCATACCCAAAATAAAATAAAATTTAAGAGAAACAGAAAAATCTCATCATTGAAGTTGTAATGTGATATAGTGAGTCACGGAAGCAAACCTATTTATCCATATATCTTTATTTGCGAGTGTTCATTGCAAAGAGTCATTGGTCTGGTTCAAGGCCTCTGGTTTCTGCTACACTATCAATGCTGGGCCCTCACTGGGACTCCTCTTGGATACCCTGTTATTGCCTATGTTGTCTGCCCAGCACCACAAGACACTGGGCAAGCTTGTGTTTTCTCCTTGGAGACTGGGACAGATCCCCCCATCCCCTGGCCTGCGTGTGGGTTTGCTTGTCCCATTCAGTCCATCATGGCACTGGACAGGACCATGCTTCCATGGAAATATTCCTAACCACACATTGTCCATGCAGACTGCCATCCTTCACCTTACTTGAACGAAGCCCCGATTCCCATCCTGCCTGTTGCCAACTCAGAATGAACCTCCTTACAACAGGACAGCAGGGAAGACTGGAGAGACTCGGCTTAGTGATTGCATCTACATCTGGCTGGGTGGAAGCGCTGAGAGCCTAGCTGGCCATTTTGGTGAAGAAGGGGCAGTTTGGAAAAACCAGAGCCATGGGTAGCTTTACCTCTTGGAATGTCTACATGTCTACATTGTTTTCTGTAGTTCTTAGAGAGTGGTGGCTTTCAAATGTTTAGAGAAATACAAGAAATGCCTTTAAATGTGTAGGAACGATGCCAATTAGAGACAAACAAAAATATGCTCTAAAACTTAAAACAAGAGTAAAATGCACCTGCTGTAGTAGGAGGTCCTGGGGCCTGCTCACTAGCTGCTCCAAAGCTCCAGAAGGTTAAAGAGAGCATACTTGAGGAAAGGGAAAGCTGCTCACCTGTCCGTCATGACTTACAGGCAATGCCAAGACTTGACATCACAGAGCTTGGACTCTTGGCAAACCTGTCTTCACACATTCACATTTTGTAATCCTTGAGTTCAGCCTCAGGAGGAAGAAGAAACTATTTTTTAGGCAAAGGAAACAGACTTTTCAAAGGTACCAGCATGGGGGATTTCTGTCCGAATTGTGATGCAGAGTAAGTGAGAGCCAGAGAGGTAAGCAGGGCCCTGCTTAGCTCAACAAGTGGCTCATAAACTCTTCCTGTGTGTTTGAACTTTTTTCTTAATGGGTCTTCATTAGGGAAGTACACTGAAACACTCTTTTTCTTGTGTGTATGTGTGTACATGTGTACATGTGTGTACATGTTTATGCAGACACCCGAGGACAACTTTGGGATTTGTTCCCTAGGAGTTGTCTAGTTTTTGAGACAGAGTCTCTCCCTGCTCTGGAGCTCATCCAATAGGCTAGGCTGGCTCACTAGTGAGCTTCTGAGATCCTCCCAGGTCTGCCTCCCAGTGCTGGAACTGCAAGCATTGCTCTCATGCCTAGTTGTTTTGCATGGCCTCTGGTGATCTAATTCAGGTCCTCATGCTTGCAAGACAAACATTTTGCCTGAGATGTGCTGTTTAGAATATTCCCTTTGGTGGCAGTGGAGAGATAGGAAGTGTGGTAGAATATTGTTTTAAGGTGTGCTACTTTTGTTTATGTTGCATTTGTTTAACTCTGTGAAGCTGTGTTACTGTGCCTGTCTAGAACAGCTGATGATCTAATAAAGAACTGAATGGCCAATAGCAAGGCAGGAGAAAGGATAGGCGGGCCTGGTAGGCAGAGAGAATGTATAGAAGGAGAAATCTGGGTGGGAAAAAGTAGCCAGAGAAGGAGGAGAACTCCAGGGGCCAGCCACCCAGCTACCCAGCCATCTGTGGAGTAAGAGTAAGACTTCTCAGAAGTAAGAGAATGGGAAAATCCCAGAGGCAAAAGGTAGACAGGATAATTTAAAGTTAAGTAAAGCTGTCTAGCAACAAGCCAAGCTAAAGCAGGACATTTATAAGTAAGAATAAGCCTCCATGCATGACTTACTTGAGAGCTGGGTGGTGGGCCCCAAAAGAGCAAAAACAACAAACAATAAAGAAAAGATTTAAGGTAGAAGACCAGCCACATATGGACAGATCAACAGTCTCTATAAATGGCTACAGGTTAGAGATACTGAGATAGTGGCCAAACAGTGTGAAAAGAGAAATTCATGATCAGGCCTGGAGAAAGTGAGTGTACTGGTCACTAGAGCATGTGAAACACCATGAACAAGGTTGAAAGGAAAGATAATTCATTCAAGGCTTTGCCCAGTGGGGTACGAGCCCCCAAGGGAAGATAGATGCCGAGAGAAATGGTTGCTGTTTGAGTTGGCAATCATCAGAGAAATGGGTATGTAGGAGAAGATATGCCAATCATCTATCTATAAGTGATAAAGAAAGCAAGGATGGTAGGTAAAATTGCCCAGAAGTGAAGGCAGTGAGAAGGTCTAGGGGACATTGAGAGTCCATTGTCAGTCTTCTGTAAAACCACTGCAAAATATACCATAGCTTTGCAGCCAGTGTTTGATGTGGTAGATGGCAGGGTAAGGAGAGCACAGTGCAAGCCATAATGAGGTGTCTTTCCTATAAGCAGTTGTGTTACTGTGCCTTTAGTGCAATGTGTGCAAGAGGACTTTGCACACTCGTGAAAGAATTCACCTTTTAGACCAAAGTACAGTAAAAACAAGTTTATTTAGTGTACCACAGAGAATGCCGAGGGTGTGGCACTAACCGGGCAGCCTCTATATGGTGATGGGCTGTGGAGCCCTTCAGTTTGGATGCATTCCTGTCCTTCCCTGTTCAGTTAGGACGAGCCACTTTGACTGTAGTTTTCTGTCATGCAATTTCTGTCATGCACATGAGTGCAGCTCTGTGGTATTGGGTTGTGATCAGTTTTGATTGGCTCACTTTTTAACCATTTAGATGGAAGGGCCTGCTTTTTCTATTCTGTGGACACTTGCTGGACCAGGTTTGTATTTGGGACCCATTCTCTCTCTGGTCCCTCAATCATGACTTCCCCTCCACATAGTGAAATTCCAAAAGTCACAAAAGAATTTGAGTCCAGCCGTGGCTACAAATCCTGCAGCTGGTATGTGTCTGCCAGGAAGAAGCACTGTGTCCCCTCTGCCTTGTGGCTTTGGAAAGCTCTTGGCTGTTCATCCCCAAGGATAGTGGGAAGTTGGGTAGATTCAAATTTCTCTTTCTAAGTTACAAGAGGAGAAAGGAATCCATGACTTTTTGGACGCCCCTGTCTAAATGTTCACACTTGAGGGAAAATTGCTCTCTCCAGTAAGTAATAAATCTCTCTCACATCCTGAAACATCAGCATCAGCTGAAAGGAAAAGAAGGAAGCATTCCGTTTCTCCACAAATTCCCCTTTCTCCAAACACATGTCCCATCAGACTACAGAGAGGGCAATCAGGCAGGCATCTTTAGGACTTCTCCAGAAACACAACTGGCTGTGGTCAAATGGCTTTGGAAAACTGCCCGGGGTGAGAAAAGGTTTAGTCAGGGTCACTCCTGAAGAGGCTCAGCTTATGAGGCAGGTTGAGCAACTCAGGCAAAGTGGGAAAAGTAAGGCTTATTGTGGGGATTAACAAGGCAACTCTACATAGTTAAAAAGGAGATTTATTTGGGGGTAATTTACAGCCAGTAAAGGGGTTGGTTACAGGATCTGGGAGAGGTGAGGTGTAGTCCAGCGGGGTTCTCTGGAGAACTCTGCTCGGTCTGCCATCCAGCATCCAGGATCACCAGGAACCAAGAGGGCAGGCACAGCACATCCAGATCTTGGGTCTTAAAGGCTCCTGTCTTGACCCCGCCCCAGGGGCACGTCATAGGTAGGCGTGGCAATTACCAGAAGCCTCATTAGGGGTAGTACTTCCAGATCAAGGCTGGAACAGCTACTCACTACAAAGGCTAGTGCTTGTTGTGAAGAGGGGAGGAGCTGGTGGGGTAGTTGGGGGAACAAGGTGATGACTGGACATACATCTTTAAATGTTTTGTCTTGATTTCATGGGGGTGTGTGTGTGGGTGTGTGTGTGTGTACATGTGTATGTGTGTACGTGTACATGTGTACTTGTGTGTGAAATGGTTGACTATGTTGATTTTTTCCTTTTCCTGTTTTGTGCTTATCTTAACCATTCCTCTGCCTTTAGTGAAAATGTCACCAAAATAGAATGCTACTAGGACCTGCTAAGCTTTTCAAGGGTTCAGTGAATATACAAACCCTCAGTGCACAGGGGGAGGATGCTGGAACCCTAGGAGAACTGATGGGCAGTTTTCTAAGGAAAGGGGGCGGTGCTTCTGTAAAAAAAAATCTCACTTTTAACTTCAAAATTCAAGGGATGCTTCTGATTCATTCTATAATATACCTGTTTTAATAAGATATATTGTTTTAAGTTACTTACCATTGAAGGAAAATGAGTGCTTAGGAGGTCACATTGTGTTCCCTGATTGAGAACCAACCTGTGGGAAACCCAGCGGCTGTCAGTCAGGCTCTGTCACCTGGCCTCTGAGCCCTCAAATCCCACAGATCAACCATAGCAACTTCATGCCTGGAGGTGACACGAAGTGTTTATGCTTCCTGACTAGTTACATCTAGTGATATTAATACATGTGTGATTTCTATATGAAATTGTTCCATTTGATGGTGAAGTGGTATCCAATAGAAGCACAGACCTGAAGAGAGAGCCAGAGAATTCCAGGCCTGATTCCTTATATGCCATCACCAGGTATGTTCCTTCAGGGACATCAAGTGACGTCACCTGTAAACTGATACTATAAAGGTCTTTGTCTCATGCACAGAGTCATGAGGATTCAGTGATATACTTTATTCAGTATGTTCCCAAAACACATGAACGGTTGCAATTATTTGTTATGGAAACAACCTTCAAGTGATTCAAACATAAATGATCACTGATAGATATAATTGGGCTGATTATATTAGAGAATTTGTAGCTGCTGAAACAAAATTTGAAAGGCTTGTACAAATTAGGAAAGGATACAAGAGCTTATTATATGTAGATAGTTAAGAAAATTCAAGAACCACACCACTTTTGGTTGATTGAGGCAGTTCCATTGAATTCTGGCAAACACACTAACTTTCTTGACATTCTGTGTAATATAGTTTATTGTATTATGTGAATTCACCCAGAGTAGGAGTATCTCAAACTTAAGGAAAGAATATAAATAAATAAAAACATCTGGAGGAGTTGAAGCAGATGTGCCGATTAGGGTACATCAAAGAAAAGCCTCTTATTGTCTCAGAGACTGGCTAGTGCTGCATAATATAAACAGCTTATAGAGACAGAATTAATTGTCCAGACATGTCAGCTCATACAAGAAGATATCCTTGAAGCTGTTACCATTTACAGTTACAATAGTATTTATTGCTTTTAGTATACTTATATCATATATATGCTAAATATATGCTTATAGCTAATGCTTTAGAGACTGAGAAAAGCTATCAATAATAGACACAGATGTAGAAATGCCAAGTGTTTGGTCTGTTTGTTGGAGAATGGTTTGCTGAAACGTGGTGACAAAAATACTCTTTAAATTTCTCACATAGGATTGCCTAGACTGGGTGCTTCATTCTTCCCCAAACACAGAGTTCCTCTCATGATTGAGAGGCCCTGATTATGCCATCATGTGCACACAGCTGTTTGTCCTGGGATTGCAACATTGAAATGATCATATGACAGGCCAGTTAGTTGTTAATGCAGAGCAGCGACATGGACTTAGTCCAGAACAGTTCTGTGTCGAGTCATGAGAGATAATTTTTCAAGCCTGAGGTCTATGAATTGGACAGAATCATGACAACTTATTATTCAAAAATCTCAATGTCATCATTGTTTTGATATATTGCAAAGCAGGACAGGATAGTGTACCTGCTGTGCATGTCATTCTTCTAACAATATGATTAGGAACTTTTAAAGATTCTTCCTTTCTCAAATATTTATAGTTACAGTAAACAACAAATATACAGTTATGGCAACTATTTAATCCTCTTTCTGGTGATTTTAATGACAATAAAAGGTCAAAACTCTGAATTCTGGGTAAACTGAGAAATAGCTGCAAATATAGTAAGCCTCCATTGTCAAGGAGAGAGAGAGACTCACCAGCCCCCAATGTGAATCCTGCAAGCCTGGTATCATGGCTAAGCAGGAGTCTAAGCCTCATCCCTCAAATGTCACAGTCTGACTGGGAAGGCAAGTATAGACCTTAGGAAATGTGATACCACAGTCATATCCCCAGTAAGTTTTCTGTGTCTAAAGGCACAGTGAAGTATCTCCAGCAACTACAACATGACCCCACACAGCACAGAAACACAATAAAATGCTTTTATGGAAGGGCTTCCTGGACATGTAGCAAAGGAGAAATGCTTTACTTTTTAGAAAACAGCCCAGAATCTCCATTTCTTATACCTTTCTAGCAAACTCTGGCTGGCTGTCCTTCTTAATAATTCATTACTACTCCCCTTTTGTCACCCTCTTTCCTTGCTTTCTGGACTTGTTCTCTTCTTCTCGGGTTATAGTCATGCTTTCCTTTTCTGATGTAGTATGCCCATTTTCCTTCTCTCTGCTTTTTAGTTTTTGCATCTTGGTGTGCGTCTTACCGTCCTGTTGCTGGGATGAAACAGAAACAACTTAAGAAAGAAAGGTCTTATTTTAGCTCCCTGTCCATCATCACAGGGCAGTTGAGGGAGCAGGGGTTTGAAGCACTGGTCACAGCATCTGTAAGAAGTAGAGAGCAGGGGCCTGGAAAGTTGGATCAGCCAATAGGAGCACTTGCTGACCTTCTAGAAGATGCCAATTCAGTTCCCAGTACCAACATAATGGCTTACAACCAGCTGTAATTCTGGTTCTAGGGGATTCAACACCCTCTTCTGGACTCTTTGGACACCAAGCAGATATGTGATAGATATATATCTCCCCTTGGGAAAAGCACTCATACATGTAAAATAAAAATAAATTTTAGAGAGCAGAGAACAATGAATGAATGCATGTATGCTAGTGCTCAGCTCATTTTTTCCATTTTATATGGTCTAGGATCCTCTGTCCATGGAATAGTTCCATGCAAAATTAGAATAGGTCTTTCCATATCAATATAATCAAGATATCTTCTTCAGGTATGCCCCGTGGTCCATCTCTCCAGTGATACTGCATACTGTCAGGTTGATAACTGATACAATGAAAACATGTTCCTCTGCTTAGCACACCCAGTAAGGGCTCAGCAGTTCAGCTATGAAACAAAAGGATTCTCCTTAGAAAGCAAGGTAAGGAGACTGCTGTAAATACATAAGGCGCTCCCATGCTTGTCCATATGTGTAAATGGTATTCCCTCAAACATTTGAAGGAATCACAGTTACACAGTATTTCCTATGACAATCACAGAAGAGGGGCCTGGGCAGACAGTGGGAAAACCAATCCTTTCACTTTTAGCCACAGCAACTCAGAAAGGTGGTGGAGGAGGTGAAGGAAATGGGCAGAACATGGGCTGGGGAGGGAAAAAGACCTAGAGGGTTTTCTGTCGGTGATGAGCACGCTAAGAGTGTATCCAAGCCTGCAAATATCAGCTACTTGGAAGAAGAATTTGGAAAACATGTCCATGTGCAGGAATAGAAAAGAAATGTCTGTGATGGGGATATGATTTGTATTTGTGAAATGATATAAATGTGGAATATGTGATGTATCTGTGAATATCGTGTTAAGGGAGACTTCTTCCCCTCTGCGAATGGGAACTATGTTTTCCAGACTTATAAACCATCGCCCACAGTGAGAAATTCAGTTTTCATTCACAATCTGTACACGTGCCTTTGGTGAATACACATGCACAGGAAACACAATTTTTGTAAAATGTCACTTATTTTTTACAGTAATGTTTACTATCTTCTAGCATGCAGAAAATAACATGAGCCACAGGCCTAGCAAATAGCTTTGTAGCTTCTGATGCACCATGGCTGGATGTGTAAGAAACTGCTTTGGACCAGGCTCCAAACAAACAAACACCATCAAAACTACACATAGTGATGGTTACTCTAGCCACGTGAGTCTTCCTGGCTAGGACAACAGTTCGCCTGTGGACAGAAGGATGGAAGGAGGCCAGTCTGTGAAAATATTGGAAAGGAGCAAGAGAAATAACAACCAAACAAACCAGGCTCACTGGAGGTACAGGACACAAAGAGCCAACCTGAGTACAGTTGGACCCACACTCGGTTGGTTTATCACACCTTTGCTGTAGGGGACAAAATCCATTTCAAAATGTTTTAAGCAAATGGCATATCTTAAATGTCCCCATTTAAACTAATTTCTCACTCTAATTTTCCCATCTACTTTCAATTTCTTCTCTCCCTAAGAACATTCATAAACAGAATATTTTCTCAGCAATGGAAGAAATTTGACTTTTTTAATGAAATAAAAATGACTGCATCAAGTTGGAGATGACATGCATAGATCAGATCATTCAATGAACCCCCTCGCCCCCACCCCAGGACAATTTTCCTGTTCAGTACTGTATTTGTATGACTGTGTGTGTTTGTTTGCATAATTGTTATAATTGCTATTGTTGAATTCTTATCGGTATATTTTTGTACAGATTGTGCTTGAAATTGAAATTTCAGTGTTTGATATTTCCCTGTGAGATATCAAAGTGCCTTTTTCTTCTTTTAATATTCAGTTAGTTCCACATGTGACTTCCTTAATCCTGCTTTTTCACATACACACTCAGCCATTGGCTTTAGCTTTGTACAGAAATATATTTTAACTTGGAATAATTTCCACACCTACTTTGTTTAAAGAAGGGCTATGAAACATTAAATTTAATTTATGAAGCCCTCTGTTTGTGTTCCAGTCCTCTGCACACACACACACACACACACACACACACACACACACACACACATCACATATGCATACGCACATACTGTGTTGCTGTGTCTCTGTATGCCAATGACATTAGAGTTTCTGGCAAAAGGCAATGTATAATCAATTATCACCTGTCACAAGTGGCTTTTAAGATCCAGCCAGATATTTCAGAAATAGTGCTTAGTTCCACCAAGGAGAGAAAAAAATCTCCCCTCTGAAAGCAGTGTAGCTCTCAGACTTAAATCATGTGTTCAAAAAAGTTTCGACAAAAAAGTTTCAGCTTAGTCAGTACTAAATAGCATCTTGCTGCTTACATCTGAGAAAATACATTTTAGCTGGTGTATCGATATACTTGTTGCTTAGAAATGACAACAAATCCTTGATCATTTTTTTTTATGTCTGTAGGGAATAAGAGTCTTCCCAGAACCAGTTATTAGCTTCTTTTTGTTTTTGCTTGAATGCTTATTTTGATTTCAAAGTCACCCACTGAGAAGAACTAGAATTTGCCTTCTCTGACCTGACTCTGGTTGTCCTTTCTTCCCCTTTTCTTTCTTCTTCCTGAAGTCTTTCAGAAAACATAAAACTCAATCATTATCTTTCAGCCAGAGAAAAACACTGACGCCCAATATGAGGGCTTTCCAGATGTAGCTGTACATTTTCAAACCTCACCGTCTATTCCACACCAGGAATTCAGTACATGCTATTAAAACATAAATGCTTTTCCTGACCGATGTGGATACTAGCAGATGACTTAAAGCCACACCCCCACATCCATTTAAAAAGGTTCAGTAACTTTCCTGATCATGGTCTTGCTAGGTGGACCCTTTGAAGGTGACTGCATTTCTGCAGGTTCATTCCTTATGTATGAATCTTGGTACCCTCATTTGTGAAGGCTGAATTAGATAGTCCAATAGTGATGTCCAACTTTAGTATCTTCAATGCTTCCAGTGAAATCAATGGCCTGCCTTTAAAAGAAAAACAAAAACAAAACAAAACAAAACATCTTTCTTAAGCCTCCAGAGGGCAGCCCCAGACCAGATGTTTTGAAGGATATAGTCAGTTGGGACTTAAGAGATGGAGTCAGCCCTTTGCTCAGGTCAACATATAGCTGACCACATAGAGCTGCTGCCCTGGAGGGATTTAGGTTGGGGAGCAGGAATGAGCTATCTATATTGATGTCTTCTAAATGATCAAGGGTTATAGCTGGGAGTTTCATTTATGATATTCTTAATTTCAGTAAGCCCCTGAGACGTGCAGGCATTTATCTGATAAACTGACCACAGATAACAGATTGCCTCACTATAATTTGTGTCTTGGGGTCCAAGGTAATAAAATTATGTATTTATTATATATTTGTATGTGAGCTTCCTATTAAAAATATACACTAAAGTGATGAACAATGTGGTTCAAGCATCTGCATTTTTAAATCCATACATGCAGTTCCCTTAGCTGTCTGTGGTTCATCTATCTCCCTAAGGCCATAGTTACTTAACAGCCAGCCCATCTCAGAATCTATAGGAACCAGGACTTCATAAAGTTCCCTGATTTAGTTCATTTGGGACTTTGTAGATTTGTACTCCTTTCTTCTAAGAGATGAGCAGGGAGGATTCTCTTTCGGTAGACCAGCAGCTCGACATTTTCAAGTGGACGTCAATGACAGAAGGAAGAGCGCTCAGACTTGTTAGTGTTTCCAAGGAGAATCGGCCTCTTCTGCTTCCAGGGAAGTTATGATTTAGGAGGATGAATAAGCACAAACACCTGGATTTTCTCTCCATCTCTGTCTCTCTCTGTCTGTCTCTCTGTCTCTCTGTCTCTCTGTCTCTCTGTCTCTCTGTCTCT
>CABHPR010124445.1:18112-31285 GCA_902168415.1 Peromyscus melanophrys | reverse complement strand
TCTCTCTCTCTCTCTCTCTCTCTCTCTCTCTCTCTCTCGTGTGTGTGTGTGTGTGTGTGTGTGTGTGTGTGTGTGTGTGATGCCTTGGTTTGTCCTTCTCTTTGGCTTCAACTAGCTGACCCTTGATGTTCCTTCTGTTGTCTTTTGCCACTGGTAAAATTACTGGTATTTGAAACAACCTGTCACATCTATTATGTTGTTACACCCATTTCTATTGAAAACAAATTGAAAAGTCTTGTAGTGATTGTTTCTCTTGCAAAGTGAAAATATTAGGGTGCATCTGCTTTGTCACTAAGACCTTACTTTTTACCACCACAAGGCCTCTTTATTCTCAGGAAGATGTTTATGAGCATTTTGTCCTCTGTGTTCTATAAGACATCTTCTGTTTGTGGACCTTGAATAATTTGAAACATACTGTTTTAGAAGCATTTATACTCAGCTCAGGCCACTCAAGAAGGGCTGCCTGGTGTCCAGAAAGGCAATGTCATTTTTTTGGCCAAGGAAATGCAACTTGAATTACCAGGAGATATGAAATTAAAAACATATATATGTATGGGTTCTGCATTTGGCAAATGTTCTCTTCTGTTTCCCCTTCTCTTTTCCCTTTCCCCACAAATGCAGCAATAACTTAAGAGTCATGCAACTTTATTATGTAAGCTATTTATTGTTGGTATTGGTGTTACTATTAATGTTTAGAGGACTTCTGGGATATATATATATATATATATATCACATATATATGTATACACACATATATATGATTATATTTATTCTTTGACAATCTCTCTCTCTCTCTCTCTCTCTCTCTCTCTCTCTCACACACACACACACACACACACACACACACACACACACACACGTAACATTTTGGTTATTCTCACCCCTATTACCCTTTCTTGTTTCCTTTACCGCCATGGAACACTTTTTCTTCTCAACAAGAGGAGAATATATATTTTATGAGAGCTAAGATGTTGGGGGATATTTGATCACACTGTGAACCTCAAGTTTGCATTTGCAGTGACTAAATAAAATTAACCTTGGGTCAGGAGACTGAGTTAGTAACAGAAGGTAATCATAGAGCAGACAGTATCCAGGAGAGACAGAGAATTACAGGAAGTAGCAGGGAGTGATTTGGAGTGGTATGACTTTTTCTGATAGAGATTTAGTTAAAGCTGCATTTAGTAGCAGCTACAGAGCTGGTACCTGTGGGAACAGAATTCCTATCAGGCTGTGGCCTGAGAGGCCGGGCTGTGTGTTGCTAGAGAAGCAGACTGGCAACTGCAGAGTGGCAATTGCCGGCTGAGACAGCAGTAGATTAAGGTGCAGCCACTGTGCCGAAGATAAAACAATACTAAGATATAGATGTGATAGTTTGGTCGTAAACAGCTTTCATCAGGCAAATTGAAGCAACTTCCATGGGCAGTTCCTCTGCCAGGTGTCCTGAAACAGCCATCTGTTACCTGCATGTGACCCCAATCTTTCACAGTGAGGAGGAAGATTCCAGTTCTACACAATTGTCCAGGCCAGTACAGTTGAAACTGACTGAAGTTAATTATGCCCACACCTCGCTTCTCCTCTCCTTTGAAGACAGGAGTCAATCTGGTTTCCCACATCCAGGTGGTCCTCAGCTGTCCTAAATTAAAGCACAGTGAGAATGGGGTTGGCACAGCAACTTGACCCTGCCCAGCCTGCCTGGATCCAAGTCCCCACACAGTGTTTCTGTAGAGTAGCCCCAGTGGGAACCATAGGGAAGCAGGCACAGAGGAGGTGCGTTCCTTCTCCCTGTTGGAAAGAGGCCAAGACTATGAATGTTAATCACCCAATCCTTGTAAAATGTAGTAAGGAGACTTTAATCACAGTGGCTGGAGTCTTGGGTTTTCACTTCATCTGTGAGGCTCTGTGAGAGGGAGAAGGCTGTTTTAAGCAAACATTTTACAAGATACTAAACCTAGAGGCAGAAAGTCAGAGCCCTGAGGAATATACGGATCTCAGATTTGAGGCATGATGAAAATTAGGCGTTAAATAATGGCTTTCAATTGCCTTGAGGCCAAATCTAAAAATCAAGCATTTGCTCCGAAATACCTCCCCCCCCGTGCTACTGTGTCCTCTTTGAGCTCATATATGTTGCTGCTGGGACCTGGAGTCTTGGTCCAGGCTGCTGTCTCGGGAACACATGGCTCCCTTTGAATACGCCGGTGGCAATGCATGCTTAGGTCTTTGACCTTCTCTGTCTTTAAATTACTCTATCACATGCAGGGAAACTATACCTAAGCTCTATGTGATAATTATTATGAAGTTCAATTAAAGAAAAGTTAATGCTATGCTTTGGTAGTATAAGCGGCTATGTTAATGTGAGCTCTTGTTGCTGTTTAGGGGACTTCCCTTTTCTGCAAGTTGTCACTGAATTTAATCTAGGAAAGCCCTAGAGTTATGATAGCACTCAGAGAAACCAGTCATTTCCTTTGCTCTGGGCAGAGTATTCAGAAAGAGGGGTAAATAAATACTCTTGCATTGTTAGTAAAATCAAAGTAATTGCATGTATGCATTATAACAAAAATATGTTTTCACAATGAAAGTACATTCCCGTCTCCAAATACATAAGGTGGTGCAAATTTCTTTACCCACAAAGAATAGTCAATGTTATAAAATATTTCATCATGAACCAGAGCTTTTATAATCTCTTTATTGGGTCTTAAAGGAGCTGAGCAGATTGGATAGCTAACACGTAGGGAAGAAAGGCTCGGGCGTGCTTGAGTTTAAGGCTACAGATAGAAGTCAGGGACACATGTTTGGAAGTCTAAGTGACATAAAGTGAGGAGAACAGGTTTGAGGATTAAGGGATTGCTACCCATGCTTCTTTGGCCTGTTTATTTTAGGACAACGCCTGGCTGTTCTTGATTCCATGAGGGGATTCTATTTCATTTCATTTTCTAATCACAGGCACTGCTTAACACCACTTAAGCCAATAACTCTCCAGATTTTACCCCATGCACCCGACTTCTGGCAAAGTCCATATATGCCATGGTTCTGTTGGGCATTAGGTCATTTTCACTGTTTCAAAGGCAGAGGGCTTTGGAAATGTGGGCCACATCATTAATTATTCTGGGGTTGGTTGTCATCACAGGAGAGGAAAGAAGCCTTATAAAGAGTTGACTTGATCATGGACTATGCAAGAAAAGCTTCTTGTAGACAGGCAGAAGCTAGACAAAATCAAACTGTCTATGCTAATTCTATTCCTTTATATGTGTATATTCTACATGAAGAGCTAAGGAGAATCATGGTTGAAAAAATCATAGCAGGGAGCTCTCTTTCCTTCCCAAAGCTCAACTTTTGATGGCTTATTTAATTAATCAGACACTTACTGAACAGGAACTACATTCCAGGCATTACACTGAGTGCTGGTCATATAATGAAAAACAGAGACAAGACACAGGACATTGGAAAAACAATAATTTGCCCCAGCCATGGTCATCAGGTGGCTCAAAAACCAGCCTCTAGCAAGCACAGCAAGGAGCTGAAAGTAAGAAAGCAGAATTTTTCCCTGAGCTTCCTTGCAGCAACAGCTGTGGCCTCTTGCAAAGCAATTAAGCCTGTGGCTAGGATTCCAATCCCATCTCCTCTCATCACAGGCTTGGAACATTCTGGACAGGAGACTTAATCGATGGCATTCCTTTGCTTTGCCTTGGTATCTCAGATGGTGGCTTTCCTAAGGCTGATTAGCCCTAAGTTCCTTCCCTGTGAAGCCAAAGCCACCGTGTAATTTCCATTAGATCCTGATTTAAAGCTTAGATGGAGCCCGTAAGCCATCATCTAATCAGACTTAAGAATGAACTGGCCTGGGCTCCATGTTCTTCACTTCTTTGGTAGTCAAATGATTCCTAAAATTACCTGTCACTCTTGGTGGATGGTTCATCACAAAAGCATGGTGGCAGCCTAGTTTAGATCTGTGCACTGCAATAAATGTCACACTGAAATCTAATTCCTGGGTGACTTTGGGTAAGCCATTTAACATTCTTCCTGTCTCCATCCCCATTCTTTGAGTATTTTAGATATGCCCTGGTTTTAAGCCTGACTGTGTAAGAGAGGGGTGTAAAATGCATGAATGAGGGGGGTGTCAAAGGTAAAGAACACCTGCCCCTGCTCTGAAGAGAGAAGCACAGTTTGAGGAGATGGATTTGTGAGGCAGCTGCTTAGAGCCCACTAGGCCAGCTGATACTGAGGAGCCCGTGGATGCTGAAGGAGCACACAGGATGGAGTCTCATTCCTTCCTGGATTTAATAGTGCCCCCATCAGGTACCTACCAGTGAGATGAGTCTTTAAAAATACACTTATTTTATTACTACATGCATTTGAGTGTGTGCATGTGTGTGAGAGAGAGCATGTGTGCATACCATGTCCATAACACAGCTGTGGTCAGAGGATAACTGTCAGAAGTCGGTTCTCTCCTTCTGTAGTGAGATTCAGGGATCTAACTCAGGTCATTAGGCTTGCAAAGTGTATTAGTTACTTTTCTGTTACTGTGCTAAAATGCCAGATTGTAGAAGAAAAGGTTTATTTGGGCTTACAGTTCCAGAGGGATGAGAGTCCACAGTGGTGAGGATGCAGCAGCTTGACAGCAGGTACAGCAGCTGGGGCTGCACACTGAGAGCTCACATCTTAGCTGAAGCTAAAGCAGAGAAAAGCAGACTGGAAGTGGTGTAGATCTTGAAACTCAAAGCCTACCTCCCGTGACATACTCTCCACAAAAGGCCACACTCCAAACCTCCCAAACAGTGCCACCAATTGGGGACCAAATGCTCAAATACCCAAGAATATGGAGGACATTGACCATTTACACCACCGCACACAGCAAAAGCTTTTACCTACTTGAGCTACTTTGCTGGCCCCAATGAGCTGAATTTTGAGGGATGAATTGGAATTATCAGAGAGAAGGAAAATGGGACTGTTGTTGACTCTGTCCTTGTAAGGGGACAATATTTTTGTATTCTGCTTAACTACAAAAGGTTTTGAGAACAGATACAGAAAACGGAAGAAATGGTGCCCAGCCTGCCCATGAACACCAAAACACGATAGTCAGCAGAAAAGTGGGCCATGCTAGTTTAGAAGTTTCACAGATTCTCTTTTGATTTCAGGGACTGCTTGCTAGTCTCTTTCTGTTAGCCAATGAAAAATGAGGAGCCACAGTACCTACTTTTCTTGCTTTGTGCTGATGATGAGGCTGCCAAGCTTGTAGCAGGACTTCACTCAGGGCTGCTGTGGGAGAGGACTGTGCATGCCTGAGAGGTGTGAACTTCACTCTAACAGGAACAGGGCTTAGGACTTCTGCCACCCATAAGAGAGACGAGGATTTTCTTACACCCTTCTCAAAAAACGCAACATCAAATGTTTAGGTCAGTGAGCCCTGTACATGCATCCCAGGAAAGTTTTCTGTTATGTCCCATGAGCTTATAGTGATTGACTCTGTGTGTATATTGCTGTCCTGAGGATGAAGAGAGTATAATATAGTGAGAGAAAATGCACAGACATTTATGAAGCCATCCAGAGTCTTAAAGAGGTGGGAGTTTAAAGTTGAATCAATCAATAATGAAAAAGACAAAACATCAGAGATTGCTATCTGTACTCTGCCTTGGTGCTCAAAGCTATTAGTGTGAGGTCCCCATGAAAAGCCCTGCAAGCAAAATCAGGACTAGTAATATACCAGTCCTCAAGCCACACAAAGCCTCTGGGTGTCTGTTGCCTCATTCATAACATAGTGAGGATAGAAGGACGTGGGTCCAGCAATTCTTCAGAATGCTGTCAGGTCTGATAGCAATGGCTCTCAAACCTTGAAGAACTGGGCTAAGCTGAGCCCAGTTCCTGTGCTCAAGTTATAGAGGACTCCCAAATCAGGAGATCATTTAGTACATGGGAACAGAGCTTTTAACGTCTCATTTAGTAGAACAGACTTCTAAAATAGTATTAATATAAGGAAGGTACTGAATTTTAATTATTTTAATATACTATGTTTGTGAGTATGTTAGTCACCTTATTAATAAGCTTATTGCATTATAGTTGAAAACAGAGTCATGGGAAGAATATTTTTTTTGGTTGTCATAAAATTAAGCCACAAAGAATATACAGTCAAGGACAGACATCAAAGACAAGTAGGAAGTAGTTTGATTGGGAGAGAGAGTTGGCTAGCAAAGCAGGGTGGCCAGCTGTTAGGTCTTATACCTTTTTTTTTTTTATAACCTACAGCCAGTTGCCATTGATTTTATGGTATTAATTCTCACGGTTCTGATATTAGGAGTAGCAATGCCAGCCTCATATGGATGTCTTAGAGACAACTTAAAAATAATGTCAGGTATACATTAGAGGTGGTATCATGGTTGCAGCCTGGTGGCACAGGGAAGGGTGTCTTTGCATATGACTTTAGTGAACTGTTCCTCTTTGAGAGTCTATTGTGTGTGTTTGTTGCATGGGGGCTTATTACTTACATCAAACCCTCATTCTTTGTATTTGGAACATCTAACGGTGAGCAATCTCCTTTGCTCTTGGTTCCCACCACAATGCCGACTGCCCATGCATCCCCAGGGCACAGGAACTGGGCTTAGCTTAGCCCAGTTCTTCACTTCCTCTCTCCCTGTGTGCCTTCACTTCCCCGATTGACTCATTTAAGACATAGTCATAAAGCCTTGCACATTGCTAGAGACAGTTCTGGGCAGGTGGCTTCTGTTTCCTTGGGGTTTACACTACTAATATAGGGATGCCCAAAATAAATACCGTATTATAACATTTCAGATTGATTCTGTGAAGAAGAATTTAAATGAGCGGATGTGAGAGATAGTAACTGAAGAGATACAGTGGTCCACTGTTAGAGGCTCAGACTCCAGAGGCCAGGGGTGAGCGCCAGGACTCTGCATGGTTAACTGGAAAGTCAAGGGCTCCACTGTGTCTGGTTCTAGATGATTCCTTTTGCCTCACCATCCTAGGGAATGTTCTGGCTGTTATGACCTTGACAAAGTGCCACGATCTCTTTGTGAGCGTTGCTTAGGGTGGAGGGGAACGGCTTGTGCCTTCCCACCTGAGGCTCCATTTTCTTCTTCAGTCCCAGCAGCTGCCTCTGTGCAGGAATAGGCCTCGCCACCTGTTGGCTCTAGCTTCAAACTCAGAGGATTAATGTGTTCTTATCTGAGATGACAGAAAAAGGAGAGAGGGGAGCGAAATTGTTAGCGTGGTTCTTCTTATCTCTCTTCTTCCAGACCTCTTCTGATCCTCCCCTTCCTGGACCCTCCTCCCACTCTCAAATCCACTGTGAGCAGCTGCTGGCCCCCTGGCCTGCTAGGCCTCCACGCCAGCTGTCTGACGTCACACATCAATCTTCCATCTTTCCTGCAAATCTCTACTGATCAAATTTCATATTTCCAGGGCTCCGGCTATAAAGCTCCTTTCTCTGGTATAATTAGTAATTAGAGGGGAAATGTTAGCCAACAGACACTCAGTTCCCATCTGTCAAGAGAGGAAATTCCCATCCAAGTGGAGGCTGCCTCTCTCTCCAGGTGACGGCTGCTCAAAACCCGTTCTTCTGAGCTGAGGGCTTCCAGTGTGCTGTAGAGTCATGTTTCCAAGTGTCCGGTGCCTTCGACACTTCTGTAATTTATTTCTTCATTTACAAATCCCATTTTGTCCTTTCTCCTGTCTCCACTTCCACAGTGCTTGCAATATTAAGGCTGTGGGGATGACAGAGAAGGAGGGACTGACCGTGGCTGCAGAACTGTCCTTAGGCCATGCTGACACATAGCCATAATTGTCTCCTGAAAGGACCAGCTTCATCTGCCAGGGCCGGGACTTTGAGGAAGCGACATAAGAAATGTCCCCTGTGAGACCTACATGGTTCAGATCATCCTTGGTGGTGACACTTAGCCGAGGATAGTTTCTACTCATTAAATATTTCTGTCACTTATAAAAGATGTCATGAACTATTTTTTAAACTTGTGCTTTTCTAGGTCTGGATTTTACTTCCTGTCTAGGTAAACATGGGCTGACAGCTCAATATGGATACCCTAAACAAGCATATGGACCAAACCCCAAAGGGCAGTGAGTTCCTAGAATGAGGGGATAGTTGGCTGTCTTGGTGAGAGCTGAATCACTTCAGGTTGCCTAGGTCACTTCTGAGACCTACACACCCCACCCCACCCAACTGCTGGAGCTGAGTTCTGAACTCAGGTCATTGCACTTGCTAGACAAGTGTTCTCTCACTGAGCTAAATCCCCAACCTCTAGACCTACACACTTGATGAGGACCTAGAATGCATTCCGTGGCTGAGAGGCCAATTATCTACAAAGTAAAAGAAGTTCAGCCTATCATTTAAAGAATTCCTGAGTGTTTAGAGAGTAGAGGTCTCTGAAATAGTGTCAGTTGCTTTAAAATACTTAAAGTGTTTAACTGCCATAGACTTGGACTTTGAACTAGAAGTCAGCTTATAAGACAATTACAGGTAGTGAGATTTCAGCTTGAATTTCTGGGCACTGGGGTCAGAAGTTCTAGAATAAATTCTGGACTGCCAGTGTCAGCTGTGTGGGGCTCTGCAAGTGTCTTCACCTCTCTCTACTTTAGCTTTGTCATGTAGCACAGAAATAATAATTGTGCTGAAGGCTGGGAGAGAAAGGCGTTAATCATATGAAGTACTGCAATGTGTGTGGGAGGGGGGCTGGCACACAGTAAGCGTTGACTATTTATATTATTACAAGATGTGGAATGTCACCTGGTTGGAAAACTCAACATATCCTGAAATGCTTCCCATCAATCCGGATTCCCGAAAGATGACAGGGTGACAGATGAGCAAAAGTTCTGGGATAAGATTGGGTGAGATTGGTGATACACAGGACAGAAAAAATAAAGCAAGTGGCTTCCGTATAACCAAATGTTTCCCATTTATTTCGCCACGCAATTCTTGTTTGGGAGAGAAATGCATTGTGTAAGATAGTGTTATATAAAACATATTGGAGGAGAAGAAGCTGAGTGATACAATTGGCCAGTACGTTAGTGGTGCTGGTGAGTAGGTGGGCGGGTGACTACATTTTGATGGGTTCATTAGATTTGATTTATGAAAAAGAATCCCTGTTCTTATAAAGTGTTAAGTGTCCGAGGACAGTGAGCAATGTTGTGCTTCCACACTGAAGTTGACAATGTGATGACCCCACACAGATCACCTCCCTAAATCTCTTGGTTTGGACACAGTCAAGGATTTTGGATTGGGAGAAACCAGAACGTTTTTATTCCTTTCACGCTCATGGAAAAGACATTTGTTCCTGCCAGGCCTTATTATGAGCAACAGAGGCAGGGGAATGACTGAGACTTCATCCTTCCCCTCAGGTGCCGATGTATGAAAGGACCAACTGACCTGCAGTGCAGCATGACCACAGCCTTGAAGGACAGATGGAGAGAGTGGAGCAAGGACAGACAGGGGCAAATACGCTCTGGCGAAAGGGGATACACCGCAGGTGTCTTCCTTGCTTTCTCTATGAGCGGAATACACACATATGTGTTTGTAGACAGGGGTGCGAGGAAATGATCCTCAGAGTGGAAGGACAGATAGAGGGACCTGGGGACAGGGGCCACACAAAGGCAGAAAGAATTTATGTTCAAAGACATAGCCTGCTAGAAGGTACAGTGCTCTGTGCTAGGTAGTCATGGTGTGGTGAGGTTTGCTTCCATGGCTGGGGAAATAAACATTTGAACATGCTAAACATGCTTGGCTCTGCCTACAATTCCTGTGCTCTGAAGGCAGAGGCAGGAGAATCACAAAATTAAGGCTACCTAGTGAATCAACTGTTTCAAAAATAGTATTTTTTAAAAAAAATAAATTGCACCCTTTTCAAAAATGTACAAATGCAGAGTGGGAGAGAGAAGGCATTTAAGGCCTTTCTCTTTTTTTTATATTCTCTGATTTCACAACATATATAAACATATTAGAGAATATACATACACACACGTAAATACATACATATTCCTAATTTCTATACTGTGATACACGTTGTTCTGTATTGCTGTTACAGCACACCAAAAAGCCTGTTCTGTGAGTCTAACCACTTTCAAAATTATTATTTATTATTAGTAGTGTTAGTAATAGTATTTGTATGTGTATTGTGCATATGTGGGTGTGCATGCATGCATGTATCAGGGCCAGAAGCTGATGCCAAGTGTCTTCCTCATTCACCACCCACCTTATCTTTTGAGGCATGCTCTCCCACTGAGTATGGAGTTTGCTGGTTTGGCTAGATTGGCTGGCTAGTGACCTCCAGGCACCCACCTGCTTTTACTTTGCCTCCCACAGTGTGTGGTTGCAGGTTTCTGTCTTTTTTTTTTCTCATTCTCTACTTTTAAAGGGGAGATTTGAACTCAGAATTCTAAGAGTGGCCTTCTGAGCGGTGCTCAGACCATACATCTTCTGCCCACTGGCACAATGATGCTGAATTCAGCTCAAAGCCCATGTGTTTCTGGTTACTTGATCCCAAATGCATTACTTTGCATTTTCCAAACTGAATCCCATTTCATTCTTTTCCACCCAGTTTTCTATAATCTCTTAATATTATTCATGTGTTCGTTGCCTACCCACACTGGGGTCTGCTTTGTCTAGCCTGGTACCTCCTACATGGTCCATGACTATTTTTTTTTTCCTGAAAGAAGCCATGTCTAGTACTTTCCCATGTTATGTAACGTGTGACCTTACAGGCTGTTCTTCTTTGTCTCAGACCTTGGGCTTTCTTTACCTTTCACCTAGGAATACCACTTTGCAAAAGCACCTCACAATTCTCATGTCTTCTCTCAAAATTTCTCAAGTTTTAAGAATACCAGCTTCTCATTAAAAATGATGCTGGATGCCATCACTGGAAGCTTATAGAAGCCAATACCCCCATTTTAAGGTTGAAAGAAAGAGCCAGTTATGGTGGTGCCTGTGGGTAATTCAAGTAGTCTGGAGGCTGAGGCAGAAAGGTACCAATTCGTGGCTAACCTAGTCTGTATAACAAGGTCCAGGTTAGCATGGGCTCATAGCAATACACTGTTTCAGAAAAGAGGATTATAAAGAAAAAGGCTCAGATGGATGGACTAAGCAGGCAGTTGGCCTGTCAGGGTATGGACAAAATGAGGGAGTGCTCAGGGTGCCTGCTCTCTAGAGTCACATCATAACCTGTGCTAAGCTTGGGATGGTATAGGAAACGGAGACAGATGAAAAGCAATGATATTATAAACTGCCTTGCTTTGGCACAGTGATGGTGCCAATGAAACTCCCTGATCTCCAGAATCCCATTACCCTATAGATGCATTCACAGGGTATGTGCTGATGCCTCGAGAGCAATGGTTCTCAACCTGTGGGTCATGACCCCTTTGGAGGTCAAATGACCCTTTCACAGGGGTCACCTAAGACCATCAGAGAACACAGATATTTATAGTTTCAAAGTTCATAGCAGTAGCAAAATTACAGGTATGAAGTAGCAATGAAAATAGTTTTATGGTTGGGGGTCACCACACCATGAGGAACTGTGTTAAAGAGTCTCAGAATTAGGAAGGTTAAGAACCACTGCTCTAGAGGCTGCAGGAGTATGGAACTCATTCATCCTCCATAGAACACATTTTAATGAAGAATATTGTTCAGTTCCCTCTTCTCTTTCTTTCTTGGTCTAACAGCATTTATCTTTAGGCCAACTACTGGTTTTTGTTTTTGTTTTTCCCCACTCACCAGTCTTCAAAAGGTTTATAAGTGCTTATTTTTTTAATCATTCACATTTCCATATTGAAGATTATGGGTTATTTTCCTGTTAATATTCATCCACCCACATTTCTAAATACCATCTGAGATGATTTGCAGTTTATCTTCTCCTGTAACATGTTTATGAGTGTTTAATTTACTGGTGAATTTCCTGGGTTCTGATAGCAGTCCAAGAGTGTAGTTTATTGTTTCTGTTGCCTGGCCACCACTCACTGACTTCTTTGGGGCTGTGATTTCCCTACGGTGTCTCCCACATCAGGGCAATCACAAATGAACTCTTCCTTTTTAGAGTATTAGGCTAGAATTGAATACTACTCTGATTTCTTTCTGCCAGTTTTCTTCTCCAAATTTTGAGTGGAAGCTTGGGTCCACATCACACCAAAACATCTAAATGAAAAAAAGAAAAAATTCAGCCAAGCCACTCAGATGGTTTTCCACCAAATCCAGATGTTTGGCAAAGTGTGGACAATATCTCTGGATGAGTGAGCCCCTATGGTCAACATTTCCCTCATACTGTTTTGCTTAAAAACACAGTTTTAATGGCCTGACTGTGTGCAGTCTGTAACAATGGTGGATCCTGGTAGATTCAATCTTTTTGAGAACAAAACCTCAGGCTGACTCCATTAGCCAACCCTGATATAAAGATGCCTTCCTGGGTGGGTGCCTCATTGTTACCAAGAGTTGTGGGTCAGGAAGTGAGCATTTGTCCCAGTGTGAATAAATGCAGATGCAAAAATTTCAAGGGGAAAGGAGTAGGAACTTGGAACATTTTTGACTACTGAATTGTGGTAAATATTTCAAAATATCTTCACTATCCAATTGTTTTACTCCTCATAATTTGCCTAATATGTCCTCTAATAGAATTAAATGGAAAGCACATATTTTACATTTAGATGCTGATTTTCATTCTGAGAGATTTGAAGCAACAACCACATTGTACCTCTCACATTTTCTCAACATTCCAATTAAGAGAGTTACATTATCTTTACTTATCAGATGACTAGAGTAACACAACAATTTCATATAAACAGCTGGGTGGTGATGGTACACACCTTTAATCCCAGCACTCAGGAGGCAGAGGCAGGTGGATCTCTATGAGTTCAAGGTCAGCTTGGTCTACAAAGCAAGTTCCAGGACAGCCAGGGCTATTACATAGAGAAACCCTGTCTCAAAAACAAAACAACAAACAAATAAACAAAACAAAAAAAGCTGAAAACATTTTAAGAGTAAACTAAGTATAAGATCATGGGTTTGAAAGGCATTAAATATGTCTTAAGGAAAACCCCCATCCACAGGCTTAAGCCTGTACCACATCTGGCACAGCTACTGGACAACCACAAACAGGCGGTTCTAGATGATTTAGAGACAGAGAATGCTGTGTGTGTGTGTGTGTGTGTGTGTGTGTGTGTGTGTGTGTGTGTGTG
>CABHPR010124445.1:0-18102 GCA_902168415.1 Peromyscus melanophrys | reverse complement strand
GTGTGTGTGTGTGTGTGTGTGTGTGTGTGTGTGTGTGTGTGTGTGTGAGCGCCCGAGCGCGCGCGCGTGCACGCGCGTGGGGGTGCTTGTGATATGCCTTGGTCTCTCTTTCTCTTTGGCTTCAATTGGCTGACTTTGATGTTCCTTCTCGTCTTCTGGCACTGGTAGAATTCCTGGTATTTGAAATAACCTGTCATATCTCTTAAGTTGTCACTCCCATTTCTGATGTTGCATGAGATATTTTTTTCTCCAGCCACCCTTTTCCCTCTTATCATGAGTTTTTCCTTCAATTCCAGTATTCTTAAAATGCTAACTACAAAGAGGCCACACCTTCTTATCCTTTCTGCAGCTGGAGCTCTCTCTGATTCTGCTTGGTTCTGGCAGCTTCCTATCATGGCACACACGTGTCCCCAGACCACAGGGAGATGGTCTACCCTGGTCTCTCTTCTGTCTCTAGGCTCATCTTTGGGTGCTTGATTATCTGATGAGACAGTCACCTGAGTAATGTCTCCTTCCCACACCATCGACTCTCTCCCAGTAGCAGCTGCTACCACCCACCTGCTCCTGGCAGGGCTCCAGGACAAGGTGAGGACTCCAAAACTCTTATAACAGAACTAAATAGGTGAGGGGCTCTGACAGGTATGCCAGACCACCTAATGATGGAAAATTTGGCCTGGCAGGCAGTTAATCAGCTGCAGTGGCTCCAGAGCTCTGGGTGGAGTCAGGGAACAAATTTATATGCTCCCTCTACATGTTGGGGGACTGCCTCATCTCATCTGAGCTACACTGAGGCTCACACACATCTGTAGCCTCTTTATAGGCTCTGGCAGCCATTCTTGAGGCCCCAGTGGAGACTTGCCTAGTATGAACAACTGAATGTGCCTCCCCACTTCTTAGCCTTCTTCCAAGTACAGCATAAATTGCATGTCCAGAATTTAAATTTCCTTGAATTGTGGTTTCTACCACTAGCACCTTGGGTTTATATAAAAGGGTAAAATTTCTGCCTTGGACTGTGACTATAAAAGCCCTTAACCTTATTTTCCAGCTGAGCCAATTTTAAATTAAATGGCTTCATGTTGGAACATCAGCATCTGGAGGAGGCTCTAACAAATCCTGTGATAAATCAGCAGCTGCTGTGGGCTAAAGGTCACTTTAATTCTACACTCTCGGCCCGAAAAATAGTAAGGCAATAAATAAAATCACCACAAAGTCTCCATGAACACTACAAAGGCTTCGTGGAGGTACCAGGACAGTCCTGGGTGGGCAGAGAAGGCCAGCTCCGTGGAGTTGCCACCAACTGGAATGAGAGGATCGGGCTCCTGACTGGAAGTATTTGGGTAGCCTGTGTTCTTGCGTGTACCATCTCACAGTAGAACATGTAGCAGGTCATCTATAGACACCCGATAGGGGATATACTAGTCCCTTTTATCCACAGGGAAAAATTTGAAGACAGCTAGTCTAAACCTGAAACCTAGGATAGTTCTGAATCCTTTTATATGAGCACCATGATACCCAATACACACTCTGGCAACCAAGATCACTACGAAGTAGCCGGTAGGCAGTATATACCGTGTGGACACACTGGAAAAAGGCATGATTGATGTCCAACTTTTGATTGAATGAAACAAAGAGGTATGATATTTAACCATAGTACTCAGAACAGCATGAGGCTTAAAACTGAATGATTTATTTCTGGAATTTTCCATCTAATATTTTTGGACCTTGCTGGACCATGGGTAACTGAAACAACAGAAAGCAGAGTGAGGGATAGGGACAGATTCCCATTGCATTGATGAGGACTGGAGGGGAGATCGCTGGGAAGGGTGTTTCCATCAGGGGCTAACATCGAAGCCTCCTACAATCACCTGCCAGTTCTTACGTCGTTCTTTTCTCGGCACTTGGCACTTGGTGTTCCCTCTTGCTTTAGTTTTTCCTCCAAGGGGACAGCCTTGTTCTCCTCTTCTCTCTGGCTTTAGCCCTCTGCAGAGGCTCCAGTCCTACCCCAGCCCATCTCAATGCTTCTCTCCATCTCTTTTCTTATGCAGAACTTTGCTATAGTCTCTCAGTCTCTAATTGGCAGCACCAATGGAAGGCTACACTCAGCAAGCTAAGGGCCCTCCTCTCCTCAGGTGCCGCTTGTCTTAGATAGGGGAGGTATGATTGAGGGTGAGGGCTGTCACATTTCTTCTTCTTCTCACACAGGTAAGTTGTTTAGGACTGGATCTAGTATAGTACCTACACCCAAAGACAACAGCTGTTAGAGTTATCGTTGAACAGTGTTGTAATGGCTGTATCCCTCCAGGTTACTATGTTGAAAGCCAGCACCTCGGCTGAGCGTCTTAAAAGGCAAGTTCCTTCCAAAGTAATTAGGACATAAGGGGAAAGCCCTCATGAATGAGATTACAATTCTTCTACATGGAAGCCAGAGAGCACCATATGCTGTTCTGCCATGTACTGTCACAGTGAGATGGAGTCACCCAGGAGATTCGGGCCATTGCCAGACACCACATCTGTTGATCTTAGAGGTCTTAGCCTCCACAATTTTGAGGAATAAGTTTCTTTCATTTATAAGTTACTCAAACTACTTTATTATAGCTCCCTAAACAGACCAAGACAAATGTTATTTTAGAGAGGGGAAAATTTTTCTGGTATCTGTGTATCTGTTCCAAAACTTCCTCTCTGAACTTGAAATTCCCATCAATTGGTACTTCACTGACTTTCAGATATAAAGTCTTCAGTGGCTCCTAAACTTTGCCAAATAAATGAATAGGCTATGAGCTCCTCCCAAAGGTTCCTGTGTAGTTCTAATTTTAGCACTCCACAAGAACTGGTGGAGGAAATCAACTCTCTCTCATGGACTATATGGTTTTCTTGAGGTGCAACCTGTACAGGAAAGAGCATGAAACAGCAACATAACTATTTACTTGGAAAAGAAGACAGGAGGCTGTTGTGGAATATTATTTATATTATATGCTACATTTGTTTATGCTCTGGAACATTTGTTTAATAATGCAAAGATGTGGGGTTGAGGGATTTAGCTCAGTGGTAGAGTGCTTGCCTAGCAAGCGCAAGGCCCTGGGTTTGGTCCTCAGCTCTGAAAAAAAAAATGCAAAGATATGTTACATTCTTTTGTGTTGCATTTGTTTAACTCTGTGAGGCTGTATTACTTTGCCTGTCTAAAACACCGGATTGGTCTAATAAAGAACTCAGTGGCCAATAGTAAGGCAGGAGAAAGAACAGGCTGGGCTGGCAGGCTGAGAGAATAAATAGGAGAAATCTAAGAAGAGAGATCAAGGAGCAAGAAAGAAGGGGCCAGTGACCCAGCCACACAGTCAGCCACAGTGTAAGAGTAAAAGTAAGATTACAGAAGTAAGGAAAGGAAAAAGCCCAGAGGCAAAAAGTAGATGGGATAATTTAAGTTAAGAAAAGCTGGATAGAAATGAACCAAGCTAAGGCCAGGCATTTATAAGTAAGAACTAAGTCTCTGTGTGTGATTATTTGGGAACTGGGCGGCGGGAGCTGAAAAAAGACAGAGTAAAAAAAACTCAACTACAGGTGGCCTTTGCGCATCTCCATCTCAAGACTTCTAATTTCTTTCCAGTGTTCACATGCTCCTTATTCTGACCCCTTCGCCAGATCAGTTCCTTGAGCCCAGCTCTGACCTGCTCCATTTTGGCAGTCTCCTGTGCTGTCTCTTCGTATCCCACCACACCAGGGCTATGGGACCTTTCTCATGCGTGTCCAAAATGATCCCCAATTGTTTCCTAAGTGCTCTTGCCAACTCTGTCCTTACCTCCCTGCTGCCAAAGCTCAAAAATAGTAACTGGGGCGCTGTTCTAACAATCCCAAGCCCCAGTGGCTCCTCAGCCTCTCAGGGTGAAAGCTTTAATAGCCCCTCCCATAGCCCCTCAGTCTGACCTGCATTATCTCACCAGCCTCATTTCTAGCCATTCCCCATCACCCCGTTCTGCCATGGTCACAAAAGGCCTGTGTGTTTTCTGTTTCCCTTTTTTCTTTAAACATAAAAATTAGAATTTACTAACAAGAATGAGATCCTTGGATGGGTCATCACACGGGTGTCTGAAAGAGCTAAGGAAATGCTGTATCAAGAAAATTTTGCGCTGAGACACAGGGGAATAACCCTGGTGGCTTTGACTGGGAGTTATCCACTTCCCTAATTGGCCATGAACTTCCTAAATCTGACACACAGTACCCACTCCTCTGTGTGCCAGCTCCCTCCTCTCTTCAGTCCATATGCAATGTAAGAGCTCACTGATGTCTACTAGAGAGGCAATAATTTCATGGTTAGATGAAAAACTGCTCTGGTTTGCCCATCATTGGTTCATGAAGATCCTGCTCACATGGGGGCCTGTAATCTTCATTCTGTCCTCTGGACCACACCTCCTAGCTCCAGGCCATGGGACCCATTTGGGCCCAGGAGGAAGAGTGAGCATACCACTGGATTAACATATGCCCACTCCAACTGAAGAAGAAGAAGAAACGGAGACAGATTTATTATCTCCTGCTGCTCTCTGCCTCCCAGGAACTTACTCCAGAATGACAGCTCCAGAAATTCTCCTGGGGCTGAAGTTGCAGTGAGCAGGAAGACAGCATGGATCATTACAACAGTTCCTCCTTGAAGGAGAGTCTGCCTTGATCAGATTCTTCGTGGAGTCCAGGGATCAGTTGTTGTGTTTCTTATGATCTTCTGCTATATTTCAGTGTTACTAAGGACCAGGCTGTCGGCACCATGCAGAAGACTTCCCCAAAGGATGTGCAGAGCAACGTTTTCCTAGGGCTCAGGAAGGGAGACGTTTCTCTTGAGCAAATGGTTTGTTTTTATCATCTAGGTACCATAATTCCTGGAACTGATTATCTGTCTGTCTCTCTCTTTTTTTTTTCTCCTGTTTTCTGGACAGCTTAGAATCAGAGCAACAGCAAATATACAGGATTTATGGTATTCATGTTTTATATAAAATATTTTACAAATTCACCATCTTAATGTTGCATACCTGTTTCTATTTTCCATTAGTTTTCTCATTCAAAAATCACTTTTGTACTGCATTTCTTTTGGAGCTCTTTCTAAAATTCTTCTAAAGTAGGTCACAACAGAAACAAATCATTGTAATTCTTTGCTAGAACAGATATTTCACCAGGCTTGTCATGTTCCTGGTCACTATGTGCAGAGAACCCCAGGGCCCAGAGACTCTGAACTCCCTTACAGGGAGAACAAAGAAAAAGCCAGTGCATTTCTTCAGACTACAGCTAACAACAAGTGGTGCAGATCCTCCAAAGCCCACCCAGAAGCCTGAGAAATGTGAACACACTTCCCAGGGATACCACCACTTGCAGCCAAATTAGTAACCAGTCAGAGAAGCCTCCTCATCCCTGTCTGGGTGTTTTCCCTCTGCAGATGTGGCTAGATCTCAGCCTATTCCCAACTGGCACAGCTGTCTCCAGCTGCAGATTGCAGTTCTACACACACAGGCAGCTGTGGAGAAAGAGGCACTGCAGCTTAGCCATCTCTTTCAGTAAAAATATTCACCATCAGCTTTAAAGGCCACTATGGTACAGGGAGGTCTCCAGACAACTTGAGGTCATCCACTTAGTTACTGGATCCCCACTGTGAGCTAGGCATTGTATGACAGGGAAAGTTAGGGAGTGTCAACAGGAAGATGAGGACTTTAAGGTTAGCAAAAGAAACAGCTTCAAAGAAGGTGAAAATGGGTAAGAGTGAAAAGAAGTGTAAGGGTTGAGAAGAGGGAAGAAGTAGGGGACGATCCTTGGCTTAAAAAAGTCAGAAATTTTCAGGGTCTGAGCTGCATTCTGAAATGACCAAAATGTGGTGATTGCATACAGAGTGGTAATAATAAATATGTCAAAGTGTTTCACCTCAGGGTGTATTTGAAGAATGGGAATTTAAGTCAGTTTGCTTCCTTTCAATGATATATTATTTTATATCAAGAAAGTAGTTGGGGGTAAGTCAGGGAAGTTTCCACTTTTTATTCCCAGAATCCCCCATGGTTGGTTTCATTTATCAGCATGGTAGAAGCCTAGTGTCCCTGTTAATTTCCCAGTGCCGTGATACAACACCCTGACAAAAGCAACTTAAGGGAGAAAGGGTTTAGTTCACCTTCAGTTCCGGAAAGATGTAGTTCATTGCAGCTGCAGGAAGGAGCAGGAGGCAGGACTGGCACATTGCATCCTCCCTCAAGGAGTGAACACGAAGCAGGCAGAGCTGTAAAGCCTCAAGACCCACCCCTGTGACTCACTTCTTCCTAAAAGACTCCACTTCTGAAAGGTTCCACAATGTTTCCAAAGAGTACCACCTACTGGGAAGCAAGTGTTTGAACATGTGGGCATATGGGAGACCTTTCACATTCACATGGCAGCATCTGGGTAATAGAGACATGGTAAGATCTGAAGGACACTGGTGATGATATGACTTCGTTTTCCTGACCATTCTCAGAGTGATAGAACTAACACCCCTTTCCCAAGGGAGCTTCAGGTGATTGTTTGTAAATTATATTGATCTTCATTGTTTTGGTCATTGGTGGCTACTTAGTGTAGCAATCAGTGATGACATGGACTATGCTGTAATTAGGAGATGTTCAAACTATTAATGACAGAGTCATCTTGTATCAGTGGGAATATGGAAATCATTAGGTTGGTATACCAGAATTACATGCATGCCATAGGATACCAAAAAGACTGTGTGATGGTTTTTGTTGTAATGGGTTTACCATTTACTGTGTGGCTTAAGTCTATAATTATTTATTTAGTTGTTTGGCACACTTTTCTATTTTTTAAAATAAACTGGGTAGCATTTAGTTAAAAATTGGAAATCCAGCGTTGTAGAATATTATTTTAACATGTATTACATTTGTTTATGCTGTGGAATATTTGTTTAATGATGCAAAGATGTGTTGCATTCTTTTATGTTGCATTTGTTTAACTCTGTGAAGCTGTGTTACTGTGCCTGTCTAAAACACCTGATGGTCTAATAAAGCACTGAACACCCAATAGCAAGGCAGGAGAAAGGATAGGTGGGGCTGGCGGGCAGAGAGAATATATAGAAGGAGAAATCTGGGAGGAAAAGGAGAAAGAGCAAGAGAACAAGGAGAGGAGGAAGCTAGGGACCAGTCACCACCACAGAGCCAGTCACAGAGTAAGAATGAAAGTAAGACATAGAGAAGTAAGAAAAGGAAAAATAGAGACAAAAGGTAAACAGGATGATTTAAAGTTAAGAAAACTTGGCTAGAGATAAGCCAAGCTAAGGCCAGGCATTTATAAGGAAGAATAAGCTTCTGTGTGTGATTTATTTGGGAGTAGGGTGGCAGGTCCCCCCAAAGAGCAAAAACAACCAACAACAGTGTAGGCTTAATGAAGTGTTAAGAACAAAGTTTGTGTCTCAAGAAAGAATATGATGAACACGGAATGTACAAAAAGTTTGCAGACATTTACTATCTACTGTGGGGGATAGAATCTGTGGAAAATCAGAGAACACAGACCCACTGAAGAAGCATCAGGCTAGAGCTTAAAACTTTTGTTGTTAAGAAGTATGTCTTCCCATGAGTGAATACATTTGTTTTACAAGGTTATGTTATCTAGAACTTTAAAAAAATGATTTATATTGTTTTTATTTTATTTTATGTGTATCTGTGTGTAACTAAGTGTATATATGTATATCTCATGCATGCAGATCCCTGCAGAGGCCAGAAGAGGGCATCAGATTCCCTGGAGCTGGAGTTAATGCTGGCTGTGAGCCATCCAACATGAATGTTGGGAACTGAACTCCTGTCCTCTAGAAGAGCACCAAGTGCTCTTAACTGTAGAGAGCTCTTTCTAGCCCCATCTAGCACTTTTATAGCTCATTTTGAAATACAAATTTTACTTTGGCAGACCAGTTCTTCTAAATCAGTATCATCTATGCTTGATCCTAAATGAAGTGATTGCTGATTAGATGTGATTTAAGGTGCCTTGCTCTGAAGGGAAGAGTGTTTCACTCATGCTTTTATTGTGGATCCTTTCTGAAAACCCGTCTCTTTGTAAAAGTCATTGTTTAAACTGCTTGCCAGTCTTACAAGAGCTGCATGAGATATTAAATAAATGTATTTATTTCAATCTGCACACGAAAGACAACCTGACTCAATTAAACTGCAGCCAGCTGACAGTCTACTAAGGTATTGAAATCACCCTCACCCAAGGTGTATGGAGATATCATTCTTACCTTAGAGCTTTTGCATATTAAAAATGATCATCAGACATTAAGGTTGAGCAGAAGGGCTGTATCAACCACGCTCTTGGAAATTGTAGAGATTTAAAAAGTTAATATCAAAATTTTTCTATGAATAATAAATATGATTACAAATTTTAATACTGTTCAGCAACATCTCACTTTGCATACCTCTATTGCAAACAACTGCTATTGTGTCCTTAGATGAAGAGACTAGCTTCTTTGTCAACATGTTCTCCCCTACCCCAACACACACATAAAGTGGACATAGTAATAGATGTCTGCCTCGTGGTATTATTATGAGGATTTAATCGGTTAATATATGTGAAGTGATTAGAAAAGTCCCTTCAACCTAGCTATCACTAAGGCTTGCATTTGTTCTGTTATTATCATCATCATCATTATTATTTAGCATCTGTTTCCTATGCCAAGTCTTGCAGATAACTGGATGACAGCTAGCACTTAATGGATTGAAGAAAGGCCCACCATGAAGTCACAATAGTGTCCTCTAGCTGTTTGAGAAGACCAGTACTGTCTTCACTTTTCGTGATCTGTACAGGCCTGGGCTGAGCCCAGGTGGAAAATCAGAAGTAGGTATTATTCCCACCTTACTCATCATCTAAACCGATGTCTTTCATCCAGTAAAGTGGGATAACAGTGCCCACTTAACAAGATGGTCAAGAGAGAGAAATTAGGTCAGACCATGGATGCAAAACAACCAGCGCAGTGTCTAGACGTCTTGGTACACAGACATTTCAAACAGCTGACCCTGTGGCATCCATTGTCTTCCACCCTAGACAAACCTGGCGTGGTCATTTCTAACATGTTCAGGTGTGCTGGCAAGAATAGCCGAGAGAGAAGTAAAGCTGGAGTTGTAGACCTTGACTCATGGTGGAGCCTCTTCCAGGCAGATTTCTTAAGTCACCATATCACCATGGGTTAAAGGAAGAAAAATATTGATGTTTTATTGAGTTTCTCCTATAGGTCAGATCATGTGTCATGGCTGTGATCTAAACAATGAGCCGGTGCAGAAGGAATGCACAGCTGAGACGGATGAGATAAACCTTCCACAGCCTTGACTCCTCCAAGACCCAGTAAATTGCTTCCTTTATTTAATTACAAATTAATTGAAAACATTCCCATGCTGAGCAAACAGTACCAGTTCCTGATTTGTTGATAATAGCTTAATCCTCCTGTAATATCCCATAGACACCAATGTGTGATTATGTCATCAATTTTACACTTGCAGTTCTGAGTAAACATGGCTGCCCGAGGCCAGGAACAGGATGAATGCAGAGAGAGGTACGCCAAAGGGAGGATAACTCGAAGATAAATTGGTCAGATGGTCTTGGCTAGAGCCAGTTCTGCAAGTTCTGCCTGGCTGGGAGGCAGTTTGGAGCGGTAGAACACTAGACAACTCACAAGTGATCAGCACTGTGCTTGCCACTATGTGGACCCATTAATGTTGGGTTGGCTTTTTCTCTCCTTTTATTCAGTTAGAATGCCTATTGTCAGTCCAGAAGACTAACTCAGTTGTGGGGGGTGAGCACCTAGCATGACATCAGTCTGCTTATGGGCACCTACCAGGTCTATCTGTTGTCCTCCCTGCCTCTGTAAACATGGTTATCCATCATCCCATATTTACTTGCCTGTTCAGAGTGGAGCGTGGATCCCATCATGTGAGGTGAATAGTAATGTGACTGTCTCCCCGACATGGCTCACTCAGGGCAGAGTATCCACAGAAAGACACGTGAGAGCAAGGGGAGCAGTGCTCCCAACGCTCAAGACCCACTTCAAAGGAGAAAGTAAGACTCGGAGAACGTTAAACTTGAAGGATTTTGGAGGCCATGCCGTGAACTGGAACATCAGAATACTAACTGAAAATATACTCAGGCCTGGAGAATGACTTGCTCTTCCCTTCCCTTAGTAGCATGTGTTTTTTTCCTGTGCTTTCCCAAAGTGAGGCTGACTCTCCTCCAGGCTAGGAGGGCTCTGGGAGCTTTCAGGTGGGGAGTGTCAATTTCCTTCACCTCAGGCATGCTTGACACATGGCTGAAAATCAGTACGAATTTTCTATGTCAAGCTCTAGGGAGAGGGAAAGAAAAGATAGGGGGAAAAAGGAAGGGGTCGAAAAGGCTTTCAATCATAAAAAATATTCCTTCAGGTTTTAGTCAGAAAGCGGAAGTTGAGTTTGCATGGTTTGGGTTTAAATGTTGATAAGTCTGTATCACTTCATGCAACCCTTCAAGCTGCCTGTAGTCACCACTAGAGCCCAAATCACAACAACTGATAAAGTCAACTCAAATTCAGAGCTTGGGGAGACAGCCTTGACCCCTCACAGTAGTGACTGATTTCTGTATTGTAGCAGATCACTGAATTGATAGAGCCAAAGTAAAATGCTGAGGGTAGAATTCAGAATGGAGATGTTTTGCTGGATCTTACCTTGCAAAAAATCAGAGAAAGCATCAGTTAAGTTTTGACTCATCTAACTGATAATTTGAAACAGAGTGTCAGGAATGAATGAGGGGACTAAAGAAAGATTCTGGTCAACTAAAAAGAAATGGTTTCTGTCAATCAGAATGTACTCCAGCACAGGTATGAATCCTGCTACCTGGGCATTGTTCAAGGAGACACCTTAGTGCCCATAAGATCAAACATAAGACAGACCTCAAAGTTGGTTTATCAGAGACCTGGTGCAGTGCTTCTGAGCCTCCCCTCTGCTGTGCAGGTGGCCACATCACCTTTGTGCTATCAGTGCCAAGGGCTGGACATTGGTAGCGATTCAATCTACTTTTCTGTTCCCACCCATCTAGAGAGGGGAAAAAAAGCCATCCTTTGGCTTTCTTTGAAGACAGAAGAAAAATATTTTTCAAAGCTATAGCAAAAATATGTTAATTTCTGAATCTGTCAGTAGTAACAAGGATGGGAGTTCTCTAAGAGCTAACAGGGCCATTCCTGGAGCCAAAGGTGGGGTTTGCTGACCATGAGTTTTATGGGCAACATGGAGAAGAGGAAAGACAGAACTTAGCGATGGTCTATTTGCAGCAAACAAAAGAGCCTGGGGACTGAATGTTGGGATGGCAAGTAGGCAGGGCTGCATTAATTGCATATTTTGACAGACTACTGCGTGACCAAGGGTTATACCTAAGGTTAGAATTAAAGACAAGAGTGGCTGTCAACCAGTTGACTTTTGCATGTGCATATCTTGGGAAACTTAACTATTTTTTTATTTAAATATCATTAGTTCACAGCTACAGATGAAGGCGGTCTAAAGTTTGTTACAAAGATCCGTGTGAAATGATTGCCTCTCACTTTGCAAGCAATCAAGCTGAAACAAAGAAAGTCTGAATCCTTAGAATAGATGATTCATAATTCAAAGCAGTAAATTGATGGGCCATGCAAGTGTTTCCTGGAGAAAGACTGTCACTAAATCCTCTAACATTAATTTGCCCAAAGCCCTGCTGTTCGAAAAGCAGAGTGCTGTAAAACATGCTTTCAAAATACTGCACCATAAATACCTGATATCACAGAAGGAGAAGATGTGTAGGAAAACGTGAATAGATTATTTAGGGGATGCTGAGATGCTCAGTGGATGACCAAGGCACTTGCTGCATGGGCTTGGAGACCCGAATTCAGTCCCCACAACCCGTGTGAAGGTGGAAGGAGACAGCCTATTAAACAAAGCTGTGCTCTGACTTTTACACATGTACTGTGGCATTCACACCCAAACGCAAATTATGTACGTACACACACACACACACACACACACACACACACACACACACACACACACACACTAATAAAATGCCTCAGAGTATCTGGACTCAGAGGTTATGGGTGACAACGTATTTCATTTTAATGAGATGATACAAGAATATGATGGGATCTGGAGAGATATCTCAGTGGTTAAGAGCATTGACTGTTCTTGCAGAGGACCAAGGTTTGGTTTCCAGCACCCACATGATGACTCACAATCACTTATAACTCCAGTTCTAGGGGGTCTGACACTCTCTTCTGGTGGTACATATAAACTCATACAGGCAAATACACACATGGATACATTTTTTTAAAAGTGTTATGAAAACTCTATTGGAATTATCCTAAAATAGATTTCAATAAATACAAGTGACTATTTTTAATGATAAGAAAAATATAAGGGTGGAGTGACTGAAAAAGATCATGGGCATGGAGAGCAGGCAGAGGGGCTGCTTCTGAACACACTCCTCAACGTATTTTCCCTTTGCCTTTAAGCTTATCCGAACATTAAATATATAATAAGCAGCTTAGATTTAAACTACTCAACTTTCACACTACAGTTAAAGGCTGGAGAGATGTATCAGTGAGTAAAGGTGATTGCTGCCGAATTTGACCACCTGAGTTCAATCCCCAGGTCTTGCCTGGTGGAAGGAGAGAACTAACGCCCACAAGTTGTCCTCTGACCTCCACAGATGTACTATGTGGTGGTACACATACACACACACACACACACACACACACACACACACACACACACACACACTAAATGAATTTGGCAAAAATCTAAAGGAAGTATCATTCCTCAAACTTGCACTATGTTCCAATTATACACATAGAGTTGAACTTGCTCCACAGTTCAGTAGCATCCTGGTTTTATTTATTGACTTATTTTTGGTCTGTTTACTCCCTACATTTCATTTTGGAGAACTAGTCCTGCTGTCTTCAGGTCACTGATGCTTTATTGGTGTGTAATATGTTGCCCATATCATCCCATGTATTTTGCTTCTCACATTGTATGTTTTATGTTTAGAAGTTTTATTTGTTATTTGAATATGTTTTCCCCTGCTCTTCCAAACAATAGAAAATAATCACAGCACTTGACTTAGAGTCTTTTCTGCTAATGTTAACATCTGTGTGATTTCTGGGTTCATTTTTTTTCCTTCCTTAACTGTGTGGTAATTTTTAATATATGCAAGACCTTATATATTTTACCTTATTAGGTATCCAATGTATTTATATTCCCATAAATATCCCTGAACATTTCCCTTGGACATAGTAATTGGTAACAGTTTGAGCTTTTTGACTCTTGGTTTTCTGGTTGTGCAAGGACAACACCAATGCTTGAGACAGCCCCCTTTGGAGTATTCTACGTGGCACTTATGAAACATCATTTCTCTGCTCAGTCTAGGACGGTGACCGTGGAGCATTCCTGCTACACTTCTAGTCTTCTTTTGGGGTAAGTTTCTTCACACATGGACACACACACACACATCAATACTCAACTGGGGGATTTGGAGGGTCTCTCTGCAAGCCTGGGAGCTCCCATTCTAGGCAGGTGCCTCCTCTCTGTTACCTTGGACATTCTAGCTTTGATGCCCTTGAACTCACTCATTCCTGTCTTCTATTGGTTTTTACCAATAGATTCGGATCCTGCATCAAGGCCTAGAGACTCTCCTAGGCAACAAGCTTGTTTGTTTCTGGTTTATTAGTGTTGCCATTTGTTCCATGTCACCTGATGTGTACAGTTTGTTCTCACCCAGCTGGAAGTGGCCCTGAACATGAGTAATTGATCTCAATGATGGCAAAGATGGTGTTAAAGAATGCTGTAGGGTGAGGAGCCTAAGCTACTTCCAAACCTCTTGTGGCGATAGTTTGCTTGTGCTCTAACAAACAAAATTTGCCTGAAGAGCAGAGGACAGAGCCAGCCACTAGATTAAACATAGAGGCCAGACAGTGGTGGCACACACCTTTAATCCTAGCACTCAGGAGGCAGAGATCCGTCTGGATTTCTGTGAGTTCAAGGCCACTCTGGACTATAGGAGATTAATCCAGTCTAAAAGAGAAACAGAGGCAGGCAGTGGTGGCACACACCTTTAACCCCAGTATGTGGGAATCACACGCCTTTAATCCCAGCACTAGGAAGATTGAGACAGGAGGTGATATGGCTGGGCAAAGAAAGGAATATAAGGTAGGAGGAGACAGGAGTTTGAGGCCCTTTCTGCTGAGGACTCAGGGGCATTCAGTCTGAGTATTCATGGAGACAGGATCTTGTCTCCCATTCAACCGAGGAGCTGGCGAGGTGAGAAGTTTCTTTCGTGGCTTGTTCCTTTGTCTCTCTGATCTTTCAGCACTATCTGGGTTTTTATTATAAGACCAATTAGGATTCATGCTACAACTTCTGAGTCTGTAAGAGTGTAGTGGTGGCGACAGTGTTAAGAGGGATTAGAAAAGAGAAACCTGCCTAGTTTACAAACAAAAGAAGCTGCTTTTCAGAAACAAACAAACAAACAAACAAAAACAAAACAAAAACAAAGCTAAGGAGCATCCTAACAAATCCAGTCTGGTCTCAAGAGGTCAGAGCTTGAGTTAAGGACAACTCTGATCAGCAGTTTTAGGAAGGGTGAACCCATGAATCCGACATTAAATCTTAGGGAAAAGAGTGTATTTAGTAGTACTGAATCTATGGAAGTTGTGTGATAGCTCCTGATCCGTATAAAATGAGTATTATCAGAAGATGCATAGTACCAGTAGAAGGGAGGCAGCAGGGAGCTGATGGTGCTTGTCACAACCAAGGCATCACCATGGACCATTCCCTACCTGGCCTTACTGGCCTATTAGGTCACCTTAGGCAAGTTTCTTCACCTCTGAAGTTCAGTTTTTTAGATTTAAAATTGGGACCATAACAACTGACCATAAAGTTCTTGTTACATTATTGAGATGATAAAGTATAATTATTTTATTGGACAAACATGGTTTATGAAATATAAGATCAAAGAGAAGCTCCTTTGTTTTCTCCCATCCCTCTAATGAATCACTATTTTTTCTTAACCCTCCATGAGAACATAAACAAATCTCATGCATTAGTCTAACAACTTCATATAAAGTTTGTGGCTTAAACATACAAGCATACACACATTTATTATATTATATTGCAGTTCTGGTGGTTAGAAGTTCTGAAATGAATCAGCAGGTCTGTGTTTCTTCTGGAGGCCATAGGAGGAAATATCTCCCTTTCTTTTCCATCTAGAGAATGCCTGTTTGCCTTGTGTTGTGTCCCAGTTTCCTTTGAGATAAGATCCTCCCTCTTGGAAGGATGTTCATTATTAGATACATGGGATGTTCTAAAGGAAGGCAAAACATTCCATCCTTCAGGAAAGCTCATTAACAACTCAATAGCTTCAGGAAGTCCTTGAAACCAATAAAATTTGCTAGGATACTTCCTTCCCAAGCATACATAAGCACAAAATTCTGCTGAGAAACACTTTCTGGCAAGCTGAACTGCCTAGAAGAGTCTCAGACCAGATGAGCTGCCTGGAAGAAACAAACTAGTCAAGCCTCCTGGAAGGAACAAAGAATAGCCAATTTTCCTGGCAGACACACACACACACACACACACACACACACACACACACACACACACAAGCGCGCGCGCGCGCGCGCACGCAGACAACCTGTTGAGCTTCCTGAAGGCTGTGCATTAAGCTCCAGGTTTCCAGCTTTGGTGAGGAGTCGCCCATGCTGGGGTGGGTTTTGGTCATGCGGCTGTCTTTGAATCATTTTGTAAGTAACCCCTCACCCATATTCCTATAAGTAAACCCAATAAAACTCTTAGGTTCACCGAGTTGGACTTTGGTGGTCTCTTTATTTTGGTCTGTCATCAGTTTCCTATCTGAGGTGAATAGACATTTGTTCAAGTCTCCCCGGAAATAGTAACATCTTAATAGTAACTCAGCATCTTGGCTCATGGCCCCATTCTCCACCTTTAAAGCCAGTACCATCTTCTAATCTCTGCTTCCCTCAGCGCAGTTATGTTACTTTCTGTGTCGCTAAGACTTGTCTACCTTCCTTGTATAAGAATTCTTGTGATTATACTGTGTCAACCTGGATAATCCAGGCTGACCTCCCCATATCAAGTTTCCATTGGATTACACCTACAAAATCCTATTGACCACATACATTCACAAACACCATAGATTAGGGTATGGGTATCTTTGTGGAATATATTATGAAGCCATATCACCACATTATGTCCTTAATCACTCTTATGTAAAATAGACTACATTATTTAAAGTTGCAAATGTGGCTGGGCATCCAGGAGTATGTAAAGAGACCCTCTCTCAAAAATCACCAAGTAAATAAATAAATAAATAAGTCACAAATATGGTTTTGTTGCGGGAATTAAAGATGCAGAGTTTTCTTTATTTCAAGTCAGTGCTTCTACCTCTAGGGGTTCTTTACATAAGAAGTGAATAATAATCTCTCCAGGGAGCAACGCATGGCTGCTTTTCTCTTCTGCATCTTGCCCTCCTCTCTCTAATCAGTGCTTCTGAGGCTTCAGTGTTAGAGCATGGAGAAGACAGAGATGCAAAGAGTGTTAGACCAGGACTGATGGAGGCCATGTGGAAATAAAAGAGAGAGGGGACTGGTATCTGCAGAAGCAGAATTCTCCTTTAATCAGGACAGTGGAAGGGCCATGAGAGTGGAGAGTGTGCGCTGTGGTGCAGGGGGCTTGGGGTTGTAGAGGGCAGAAAAAGGAACTTTTGGGATGGAAGATTCCATCCACAGGTATGTTCCCCCGCAGCTTCAAAATGGAAGCTGATGGTGGAAGTTGGTATGTTGGTCTTCTTACCAGAAGCATCGCAATCCTAGTGGCCCACCCTGTTGGTATCTGTACACTGTGAGAAGATATATTGCTGTGACTGATGTAATAAAGAGCTGATAGGCAAGGAAGAGGTTAGGCAGGGCTTCCAGGGACAGAGAGGACTCTGGAAAGAAGAAGGGTGAAAACGCCAGGAGACATGGAGAGAAAACAGGAGGTGCAAGATGGAAGAGAGGTAATGCCACATGATAGAGTGTAGATTAATATAAATGAGTTAATTTAAGTTATAAGAGCTAGTTAGAAACAAGCCTAAGCTATAGGCTGAGATTTCATCATTAATAAGAAGTCTCCATGTCAGTGTTTGTGAAGCTGGCGGCCCAGAGGAAAGTCTGACGACATCACCCCACCAGTGTCGTCAGTTAAGCCAACTTTTCTGTCCAGAGTCCTCAGCACACATGAAGCTTTGAGGACGTTAACCTTTCAGAGAGTATAAAACCTGGGATATTTCAGAGTCAATAGTCAGTGGCCTTGGCAGGAGTGTAAATCAGGCTACCATTCGTTCTTGGGTGCTTTTGAGTTCGTTGATGACCTCTCCCTCAGCTGTCATGGGGTCCCCCTCACCTGCACTTCTTTAGCAGGCAATACATTTGAGTTCTTGAATGGCTTAAGCATTCAGAAAATCCACCTGGAGATTTCCTGGGGTTGACTTCCCTCCACACTGCTTACTCCTTTGGTCTGTTTCACAAGAAATGCACAATACCTTGCCCTGACTCTAGAAATGTGTGTTATTCTCGCACCCAAGCCCTCTGTTCTGTCTCAGCCGGCCTCTGCTCATTTGTAGTGGGGAGAAGGCAGACATTGGTTTTCAATAATGTAGACTCCTTCAAACCTCTTCATGATACTGAATAAGCCACCTTGCCTCTCATCACTTGAATCCTCTCTGTAAACTCAATTGTAGTACTGCTGGGTTCCTGGGCTCTACTCACATCCCCTACTTAAAAACATTAATCAAGTGCTGGGTATTTACTAGGTAGTCAAGTCACCATTCAGGAGTGGAGCTATCACATTTATTGGGTGTTTATGAACACTGAAGTTTTGTCATTCACTGGGAGCTTCAGTAGTAAAGCTGGTGCTCAAATGTAACTGTCCCTGAAACTGCTGGAGCAGAATGAAGCTGCCTCTGCCCTGCTGTGTGGTGTTGTTTACTCCAGTACTTGTTATTTCCTGCTAAGCACTAAGTTTGTTTGTCTGCATCTGTGAAAGATCTTTTATCCTAGTCTCCCAATTTTGT
>CABHPR010124444.1:4211-15396 GCA_902168415.1 Peromyscus melanophrys | reverse complement strand
CTTCTTCTTCTTCTTCTTCTTCTTCTTCTTCTTCTTCTTCTTCTTCTCCTTCTCCTTCTTTTTCAGTTTTTTGAAACAAGGTTTCTCTGTGCAGTCCTGGCTGTCTTGGAACTCTGTCTGTAGACCAGGCTGGTCTCGAACTCACAGAGATCCGCTTCTGTCTCCCAAGTGCTGGGACTAAAGGCATGTGTCACCACTGCGTGTCAGCTTCTTAAAAATAGGATATGGTCGTTTTAAAACTATTTTCCCCTAACATCTACCAGAGGGCCTTGCATTCAGGAGGGACTCAATCAATGACGGCCGATTGGATTGGCTGAGAACTGCTAAGGGCAGGCTGCCCCAGGCTCTCTCTATGGGGCTCACACGAGCGGCAGTGGCAGGGCTGAGAAGGTGGGGAGAATTTGTGAGTGGTTTTTAAGGTCTCATGTTCTTACCCAGTGCTTACGCTTCCTCAGATAGGAAGAGTAGGCACATCTGGAGAGGTGGCGGGGATTTGAGAAATGCTCACATCCCCAGCTGAGAGAGACAAGAATTCCCCAGGAGTTCCCTCCTTCATCAGCCAGAGGAAGCCCCCAGCTAAGTCTGTGAAATGGAAACCACCCCTGACATTAAACACAGCGTGGGATCCTGGATTGGATCCTGGAACAGAAAAAGAACACGGGAGAAGAGCCGGGGGAGTCTACTTAAAGCCTAGACTGTAGTTAACAGCAGCGGACCAATGTTTATTTCAGGCTGTCCATGGCTTGTAAGAGGCTGCCGGTGCAGGAAGAGGGGGAGCGGGTATATAAAGAAAGTTCTGGACTCTCGGGGCAGTGTTTTTTATTTTGTTTTTTGTTTTTGTTTTTTTTGTTTGTTTGTTTTGTTTTGTTTTGTTTTTTGGTTTGTTTTTTGAGACAAGTTTCTCTGTAGATTTGGAGCCTGTCCTGGATCTCGCTCTGTAGACCAGGCTGGCCTCGAACTCACAGAGATCCCCTGGCTCTGCCTCCCGAGTGCTGGGATTAAAGGCATGTGCCATCACTGCCCAGCTCAGTTTTTTTTGTTTTTATTTGTTTGTTTTTCTGTAAATCTAAAATTATACCAACATTTAAGTTTACTTTTGCAAAAAGAAATTCAGACCAGAGCCTTGCATGGTGATTCAAGTCTCTTATCTCAGAGGTTGAGGGGCCCAGCTAGGAAGATCTCAAATTCAAGGCCAGCCTGGGCTACAAAGCAAGACTCTTTCAAAACAACAAACTTAACCAGGCATGGTGGCACAAGTCTGTAATCCCAGTACTAGGCAAGCAGAGGCAGGAGGATCTCTGTGAGTTCCAGGCCAGCCAGGGATAAATAGTGAGACCCTATCTCAAGAAACAAGACAACTCAAAAAAATTCAAATGAGAATACTTGTTTTTTTAAAGATTGATTGATTGATTGATTGATTGATTGATGTAGATGGTGTTCTGGCTGCATGTATACCTGCTCACCAGAAGAAGGAACTAGAATTCACTATAGATAAAAGGTTGAGAGCCACCCTGCGGTTGCTGGGACTTGAACTCAGGTCCCCTGGAAGAGCAGACAGTGCTCTTAACCTCTGAGCCATCTATCTAGCCCCGAGAACACTTTTTAAAAGTTTATTCTTATTTATTTATTTATTTGCTTACCTGAGACTGGGTTTAGTCAGAAAGGGCTTGTTACATTATGGGGGATTGTGTGTGTCATTACCTCGTCATTCACCTTGGGGCTCTCAGATGGTTAATCTTCTCTATCAACTTGACTGATGGAAATATATTTGAGCATGTCTGTGAGGGATTTTTTAAAAAAAAAAAAAATTAGATTATTTTAGGTGGGAAGCCCCACCTTACCTATTGCAGCACCAGCCTATGGGCTGAAGTTCCAGACAGAATAAAAAGGAGACAGCCAGCTGAGTGCCAGCAGTCATCTCTCCCTGCTTCCTGCTGCGATGGACTCCAACTGTGAGCCAAAACAAGCTCTTCTGTATTAGTGACTGTTCCGATGCTGTGATGAAACGTCTTGACCAGGGAAGTTGAGGGAGAAGGGTCTATTCTGGCTCATGGTTTCAGAGGCACAGAGTCCATCGTCATGGTGGGTAATGCACGGTTGGCAGAACATGAAGCTGGCTGGTCACGTTTTCATCCACAGATCAAGAAGCAGTGTGTGTGTGTGTGTGTGTGTGTGTGTGTGTGTGTGTGTGTGTGTGGTGGGGGTAGTATTGTGTTACCCCAAAATATTGTGCACCCTAATAAACTTATCTGGGGTTAGAGAACAGAACAGCCACTAGATAGAGAGGCTAGAAAATGGTGGCACTCACATCTTTAATCCTAGCATTCCAGAGGCAGAAATCCATCTGGATCTCTGTGAGTTCAAGGCCACATTGGAAACAGCCAGGCATGGTGACACACACCTTTAATCCCAGAAAGTGAGCCTTTAATCCCAGGGAGTGAGGGCAGAAAGCAGAAAGGTATATAAGGCGTGAAAACCAGGAACTAGGCTGGTTAAGCTTTTAGGCTTTGAACAGCACAGTTCAGCTGAGAGCCACTTGGATGAGGACTCAGAAGCTTCCAGTCTGAGGAAACAGGATTAGCTGAGAAGTTGGCCAGGTGAGGTGGCTGTGGCTTGTTCTGTTTCTCTGATCTTCCAGCGTTCACCCCAATAACTGACCTCAGGTTTGATTTTATTAATAAGTACCTTTAAGATTCATGCTACGTGTGTGTGTGTGTGTGTGTGTGTGTAAGAGAGAGAGAGAGAGAGAGAGACAGAGACAGAGACAGAGACAGAGACAGAGACAGAGACAGAGAAGCGAGGCAAGTCTATAAAGCCTCAAAGCCCACCCCAGTGACATGCTTCTTCCAGTAAGGCTCCATATTCTAAAGCTTCCATAACCTCCACAGTCAGTGCCACCCACTAGAGATCAAGAATTTAAATGCCTGAGCCTGTGGGGAGTATTTCTCACTTAAAATACCACAGTTCCGGCCCAGGGGTGGCACATACCTTTAATCCCAGCACTTGGGAGGCAGATAGATCTCTGTGAGTTCAAGGCCAGCCTGGTCTACAGATCAAGTTCCAGGACAGCCAGGGCTACATGGAGAAACCCTGCCTCAAAAAAACCCCAAAGAAACCAACAACAAAAAACCAAGCAAACAAAAAAAAGTCTCACCCAAACACAGTCAGTACACTACTGACCTGTGTGGAATCGGGGGGGGGGGGGGGGGGGGGGGTGGGGGGAGGACGACGCTGTGCTGTGGTCCCTGAGACTCTTAGACGCACAAATAAAACTGAAGTAACAGAAACAAATGTACAGTACTCCATCTTCCTCGAGTTTGTTTTTCTGCTGCTCACAGGCAGGAACTCAGGCACTCACTTCAGACACTGAGCCTCGAGGACGGCTCCCAGGTAGTAATATGTTTTCTGTACCCTGATAATAGGTTTCTGTGCCAACGCAGTAAGCCAGATCAAGCCCAATTAAAAAGTAAAAGATCAGGTTTATTTGGGCAAAGCTCTCCCGGATGACCCTTCAGCCCCCAGATATCGAGGAAGGCAGAAGGGGGCAGGAAAAAAAATCACATGGCCGATTCAAAGCGGGGCGTTTATGTGCACTGTAGTCGAGGGGCTATGACGCGTCAGCCACAAGCTGGGTTTGTGCCCAAGTATGGTACGCTTCTGGGCAGGGTCTTGGTCAGCTAGCAGCTTCAGGGGAGGAGCAACTGGGAATGCAGAACTGGACTTTTTGGCGGTTTTTCTGAGGGGGCGAGGTTCGGAGAGAGAAATGAGGCCGAGCTGGAGATTCCAGCTGAACTGGTAGGGTCATTTTTTTATGACTTTGTCTTCAAGTATATTGGCTCTTCTGTTATCTTGGGTCATTATTGATTCCATTCAATGAATTTGAATGTATGTCTCAGGTATGGCACTGTTGGGTCCCAGGGGTGCACAAATAATGGGGAACAGACCACCAAAGCCTATCAACCAGAAGCAACCTTGATTCCAGACACTGTGGGGCAAAAAGAAACTTCCAGCTCACTGGGGCCACGGTCAGAGTTCGGGCTTCTGACATGGGGACATTGGGAGCTGGTTTCAAGTCTCTTCTTACAGAGAAAGCCAAGCATCAGGTGTGGGCCAAAGAGATTTTACAATCTTGGGGTTAGGCTTTGGGGAGAATTAAAGGGATTTTTACAATCTCGAGTTTAGGTCCAGAGTCACGTTACATTTTAAGATTTACAATTTTTGATTACAGGGTGTTAGTTTAAGGTATTTGCAGAAACCTGTAGCTGTCTTGACCCAGCTGCTTTCCCTGTGGCTGGAAAGAAGACAAGACAATGCAAGGCAGAGGGACACAGAGGCAACAGTTAAAGATTAAAGGAAGGTAGGGCAGGGAACAGCTGTTAAAGTTTAACCTTTGTCTGCAGAGGTTGTTGGCTGTAAGACAAGGGGCTATTGTTAAAAGTTAACCTCTGTCCAAAATGGTTGTTGACTGTAAGGCAGGGAGCTATTGTTAAAAGTTAACCTTTGTCAGCCAGGCGGTGGTGGCACAGCCTTTAATCCCAGCATTCCAGAGGCAGAGGCAGGTGGATCTCTGTGAGTCCAGCATGGTCTACAGAGCAAGTTCCAGGACAGTCAAGGCTACACAGAGAAAATCCCCCCCCCCAAAAAAAGTTAACCTTTGTCCACAGTGGCTGTCAGCTCCAATCTCCCTAGAATATGTGATATGTGCAGGCTTACAATGTTTATTATTTCTGGGCTCCTCAGTATCAGTTCTAGAATTTGCATTTGGGACAGGACTGTAATCCCTGCACTCAGGAAGAAGATTGTGAGTTCAAGGCCAGCCTAGGCCTATACAGCAAGAACCTGTCTCAAAACAAACCTTATCAGGAGTTTGGGTGCTAAATTATTTGGGGGGACACTTTCTCTGACATAGCCAAAGGGGGTGCCCCAGGCACCGCCTGCTTTGATTTACCTGTTATGTTATAGCTACTGTAACCATGCCGGGACATGAGAAAAACCACAATTTACCTGTTAGGTTATAGCCACTGTGATCATGCCGGGACATGAGAAAAACCACAATTTACCTGTTAGGTTATAGCCACTGTGACCATGCCGGGACATGAGAAAAACCACAATTTACCTGTTAGGTTATAGCTACTGTGACCATGCCGGGACATGAGGAAAACCACATAAACAATGAAGGAAATGATAGAAAATCTTACCAAAGAAACAAACAAAACAGAAGCAAATATGTCCTAGGGTTTCTCTTGCTGTGAAGAAACACCATGACCATGGCGACTCTTTTTTTTTTTTTGTATATTTTTTATTAAGAAATTTTCTATTCATTTTATATACCAACTGCAGATCCCCTCCTCTCCCTCCTCCCGCCCTCCAGCCTTGGCCCCCATTCCCACCTCCTCCTGTGGGGAGTCAGCAGAGCCTGATGTACTCAGTTGAGGCAGGTCCAAGCCCCTCCCCCTGCACTAAGGCTGTGTAAGGTGTCCCACCATAGGCAGTGGGTTCCAAAAAGTCCACTCATGCCCTAGGGATGGATCCTTCTCCCACTGCAGATCAATCTACATAACTGTCTTGCTTATGCAGGGGGCCTAGTCCAGGAGACTCCACAGCTATTGGTCCACAGTTCATGAGTTCCCACTAGTTTGGTTTGGTTGTCTCTGTAGGTTTCCCCATCATGATCTTTTTTTTTTTTTTTTTTAAAGATTTATTTGTTTATTATGTATACAGTATTCTGCCTGCATGTGTCCCTGCAGGTCAGAAGAGGGCACCACCAGGTCTCATTACAGGTGGTTGAGAGCCACCATGTGGTTGCTGGGAATTGAACCCAGGACCTCTGGAAAGAGCAGCCAGTGCTCTTAATCACTGAGCCATCTCTCCAGCCCCTCCCCATCATGATCTTGATGCCCCTTGCTCATAGAATCCCTCTTCTCTCTCTCTGACTGAACTCCTGGAGCTCGGCCTGGTGCTTGGCTATGGATCTCTGCATCTGCTTCCATCAGTTACTGAATGAAGGCTCTATGATGATAGGGTATTCACTGATCTAATTGCCTGGGTAGGCTAGTTCAGGCACCCTCTCCACTATTGTTAGTGTTACGCCCCTGTCGCAAGACCCCCAAGCAAGACCACCACAGAGCCGATATCCAATGCAAGCACACAGGGGTTTGTTAATAACAAAGCAAGCCCGGGCTTGGTCCATGTCCAACACTGGATGAGGCAGCGGGTGGAGGAGGACGCCCCCGAGCACTCACTTTAAGGTGTTTATATAGGAAAGGTTTACATGCAGAGGTTTACATATCTCAGGGAGAAACTGCGGTCTCGAAGGGTGGATGTGTTTGGGGAGTGGGGTGGGGGATGGTGGTAGTCCGGCCTGCCTGCAGAAGACCTGCCTGCTAGCCTGAGACTAGATCTGCAATCACGGCAACTCTAATAAGGGAAACATTTAAATGGGGTGGCTGGCTTACAGTTCAGAGGTTTAGAGCATCATCATCATGGTGGGGAGCGTGGCAGCGTGCAGGCAGACGTGGTGCTGGAGCTGAGAGTCCTTACATCTAGATCCAAAGGCCACAGGAAGTAAAATGAGACACTGGGCGTGGCTTGAGCATATATGAGACCTCAAAGCCCGCTTGGTGAGTTCAAGCCCAGCCTGGAGAACATAGTGAGACCCTGACACAAAACAAAACAAGAAAGTGTTAATCCCACTCTCAACACAGGGTCTTATTCTGTAGTCTAGGCTGGCCCATTCACTATGTAGCCCAGGCGGTCTCAGATATGCAGGAACCCTCTGACTCTGGTGAATTTCTTTGCTCTGGATTAAAATTTTCTATTCTTTGAATATTGAAAGGTTTAGTTGTTTTTTTTTTTAATGACTAGTGTGAATGACACAAGCCAGGCTTTTATTAACCTCTCAAATACAACTGATTTGCCCCTCCTTCCTCCCTCTGCCACCTAAGCTCTGGAACTGCAGCTCTGCTTCTCCATACCTAGCCTGTGTTTTTTTGTTTTGTTTGTTTTTTGTTTTTTTTTGAGACAGAGTTTCTCTGTGTAGTTTTGGTACCTGTCCTGGAACTCACTCTGTAGACCAAGCTGGCCTCAAACTCACAGAGATCCGCCTGGCTCTATCTCCCGAGTGCTGGGATTGAAGGCGTGCATCACCACTGCCCGGCCAAGTGTAGACTCTTCCAAACACCTGGTAACCACTCCTGTGGTCAAATCAACCATTTTGCAGCCCTGTTAGGTAAAGCAAGCTCAGATTCTCTGACCCTGAGCAAGTTCTCACTGGGAAGCCTCTGTGGGCTTCCATATTGGATTATCTGGATCTTTGGTGTTTTGTTTTTTAAAGTTCTTTATATATTTTGGATATTAATCTTCAGGTGAATAGCCTGCAAAGATTTTTTTCACCTTTGCCCCATTTCTCAACCTAGGAAATAAATAAATATTAAAAAAAAAAAGTTCATAAGATGAACAGCCCCATTTCTTCACAGACCCGATCTCATAGGAAGAAAGTTGGGGAAGGTTGACTGTTCTGGATAAAGAGTTAGTGGTGTTACCTGATGCTTGATGGATCACTGTTCAAACACACACACACATACACACACACACACACACACACACACACACACACACACACACACACAAAGAGAAAAGCTTTGTAAAAAGCAGGGGAAATTTGAGTCCTGGATGTAGCCCAGTAGAGTGAGTGCTTGCCTAGCATTCAGGAAGCCTTGAGTTTTGGTCCTCAGCATCACATATCTCTAATCCCAGCATCTGGGAAGCAAAGGCAGGCACATCAGAAGTTCAAGGTCATCCTAGGCTACATAGGGAGTTTAAGGCTAGCCTGGGATACATGAGACCCTCACCTCAAAAACAAAGTCTTGGGTTGTAGTGGTGGCACAAGCCTTCATCCCCAGCACTGGGAGGCAGATGCAGGCATATCCCTGTGAGTTTGAGGCTAGCCTAGTCTACAGTGAATTCAAGGCCAGCCAGGGCTGCACGGTAAGACCCTGTCTCAAGAAAACAAAAATAAACAACAACAAATCCCGATAAAGGCTAGGAGCTCAGTGGTAGAGCCTGTTGAGCACTGCAAGGCACTGGGTTCCCAGCACTGTTCTAAACACTAAAAAGAAGAGGGAACCTCAGGTACAGTGTTCCAGCCACTCAGGAAGCTGAGGCAGGAGGATTATTTAAGGCCAAGAGTTGGAGGCCATCCTGAACAACATAGTGAGGTAATGTCCCATCCAAGAAAACCACAAACAAACAAACAAACAAACAAACAAACAAACAAACAAACAACCAGGCTGGAGCGGCAGTTCGATGGCCCAGCAGTTAAAAGCACTGGCTGTTCTTCCAGAGGACCTGGGTTCAATTCCCAGCACCCACATGGAGCAGTGGTTCTCAACCTTCCTAATGCTGTAACCCCTTTATACAGTTCCTCATGTTGTGGGGACCCCCAACCATAAAATTATTTTGTTGCTACTTCATAACTGTAATTTTGCTACTGTTATGAATCATAATGTAAATATCTGATATGCAGATGGTCCTAGTTGACCCCTGTGAAAGGGTTGTTTGACCCTCAGGGGGCAATCCACAGGTTGAGAGTCCTTGACATAAAGGCTCACAACCATCTGTAACTCCAGATCGAGGACATCCAAAGCCCTCTTCTGGCCTCCATGGCACTGTACTCAATGTGCACAAACCCATGCAGAGACACAGGCATATACACATAATTAAAACAAAACCATGAAGCAAGAGCTGGAGAGATGGTTCAGTGGCTAAAAGCACTGGCTGTTCTTGTAGAGGACCTGGGTTCATTTCCCAGCACCAACATGTAGCTCACAGCCATTTGTAACTCTAGTTCCAGAGGATCCAGTGCCCTCTTCTGGCATCTGAGAGCAGCAGGCACACCCATAGTACATAGATATCCGTGCAGGCCAAACATAAATAAATAAATCTAAAATCAATCAAACAAAATAGACTCATTTCTGTAACTCTCTTTGCTCCTAGTTCCTGCACCAAAGAGAAATAATAGCACAAACCTCACACAAATCATTATGCTGATAAATGTGTTTCATGCTCCCTGCCCCTCCAGGCACATTCTCTGCAGGCATCCTGCATCCCGTGGGTTCATCTCCTCAGTAACCAAGTAACCCTGCGAGGCTTGCATTTTGTATGGTTGACTAGAATCTCCAACTCCTACCATCTAATGGGGGAGGTGGGTTTTTCTTTTCTTTCCAATCATGTTTGGAAAAGGAGCCACTGAGGCCACGTCACTGCATTTCTCCATGGAACACTCATCCAGACGTGGCCGGTGGCGTTCACTCCCTGGTCCCACACTCCATGTTACGGCCATGTCTTCTTGAGGATGTCTCAATTTCCCACTTTCTACAGTGGGTGCGTGGGTTCGTCCTGTGCTTGGAGTGTGCTGAGAAGATGACGGGTGATTCTGGCCTTGACTCACCAGTCTCCTATCCGAGGAGGCCTCTAGCTGGACCCAGTGTTGCCTACCCTCCACGCCCACAGAAAGCCACCCTGCTTTCTTGAGAGGCTGTGGAATCCTGCAAGGCCTCAGCCTCCTGGCTCCAACTCAGGCACCTCAGCAGGCCCCCACATCGCAGTGCTTTCCAGCAGGCCCTTGCTCAGATGCTCCTGTCTCAGACCCATTTCCCTGACCCTGTGGGATTGGCAACACTGACCAGTCACACATAGTGCCCTCCCTTCCCAAGGCTTTCTGGGCTTCTAAGGGGTTTATGGCCACCTGGCTACCACCTGTTTGTTATTGTGTTTCTTTTGAATGTCAGCTCTCCCAGGGCAGGGCCTGTGTTTTCTTCACAGTTGTACATCCAGCCTGAGATCACGTCTGGAGCATAGCAGGTGCTCAGTAAATATTTGTTGAATGAATAAATGTATGACTGCTCCGAACATGTCACACCTCTTCACACTCCCGTGCCTGGGCATATGGTATTTCTTCAGCCTGGAAGCTGAACTGTTTTTTGGAATGCAGGACTTACCTTCGGTGTGTGTGCCTAGTTCACAGAACTTCTCCCTTTTTTTTGGAGGGGGGAACACTGTCTCCTTCCATCCACATAGTCACAAGAATAAGCCCTGAAGAGCCATGTTTATATTTTGTGACTGTCACCAGGCCACACCAGTCACCAGGGTGGCTACTTGACGCTTGGATCAAAGTCCTTGTCCCAGGAATTAGGAGTTAGGTTTTATATTCCAACCTTAGCCTGCCTGGAAAAAAAAGTCACCCACCCCCCCACCCCCTTTTTAAAAAGAAGCTGTGATATGACCATTATTTTTACAGGCTACATAGCAAAGGAATAATTAAATCAAGCATACAGAAGGGGGAGCATGGAAATGCTGGGCTCGGAGCCCATAGGGAAACAACCCATGGGCCCTTCCTTCAGCTACTGCAGAGTGCTGCTCCCTTAGCTCCGCAGGGATTGCCCTTCACTGCAGGGAGTCTTGCTCCGGGTTATGCGTGTGAGAGCAGTTCACAGCAACGACCAGTGGGTACAGCGGTACAAAAAACTCAGCCCTTGCCCGGGGCTCAGGACAACACAGAATTCTGGGTGACCCTGACTCCAGAACTCCCTGCCGTCTGGAAAACAGGAGAGCATCAGCTGGGTTCACACACACCAGCACCTTCCTCGGCCTCCAAGGAGCCGCACTTACAGACACAGACTCTGAGAGCTGACCCTCAGACCGAAGGCGAGAATTGCTCCAAGGGGGCTGAGGAAATAAAAAACAGAGGCCTCATCTCACCATTAATGGCCCCCAGGGCAGCCTCTGCCCTTGCTGGCCCTGGATAAATTAACCTTTATTTAAAAAAAAAAAAAAAAAAAAAAAAGGCAGCTTGAGGGAGGACCGTCAGCTTAGACAACACCGAGGTAGGTAACTCTCTCAGCTGCCCCCAGCTCCGTGGTAGTCCACTTTGCTAGGGCTGGGATGCAAGGACCCTATTCCAGCTGCACTCCGGGAGGGCCCTCCTGCTGCTAGCTTGGATCCGCAGTTAGCGATCCCTGCGCTGCTTTTAACAGAGCAACTGCTCAAATGTTCCACCTGGCACCTGGCGCTGCCTCTTCCGAGCCAGGGCACAGCCAGTTCCCGTGGGGAGCCTGGAAAAGCCTCAGGCTGAAGGCATCGCAGATGCTCAGAGAGGTCCTCAGATGCGCCCCAGAAACGTATTTCA
>CABHPR010124443.1:2116-23092 GCA_902168415.1 Peromyscus melanophrys | reverse complement strand
CTCTCTCTCTCTCTCTCTCTCTCTCTCTCTCTCTCCTCCTCTTCTCTCTCTGCCATCTCTCTCTCCACTCATCTTCTCTCTTCCCCCTTCCCTCTGTCTCTTCCTGCTTCTCTCCTTCCTTTCATGTTTCTCCATCAGTCCATCAAACAGCCAGAAAAGAGGTGCCCAGTTATCATCTTTACTCTCAGACAGTGTCCGTCATTTCTGACCCAAACTCCCCTTCACCAGTTGGTATCTATGTGGACTTCTAAGCACGTATACCAGACAAAATGGCTGATACCGCAAAATAAGATGGGCAAACGGTTTAAGCCAGAAGGAAACGAAAACTTCGAGAGTAATGGAGGTATATCAGAAGGCCGCAGGAGCTGGCCTAGGGCTCCTGTTTCCATATAGAGATGATAAGACCATGGTAGCAGTAAACTGTCACCCACTGTGTTGAGTAAGAATCCCTGAGCTCATGCTGATATCAGTGAAGAAATGAATGAGTTGGTTGATCCAGGGAGGGGAAGGCTCTTCCTGCAGCCCAGTGCCAACCAGTGAATATGGGAGGCACAAGTGAGTCCCAAATGTAATATTCTCAAGTCAGAGAGCGGGGATGTGATGGAAGAAGGTAAGTCTGTCACTCCACAAGTGACCTTTTTATTTTATTTTTTATTTTTTTGAGACAGGGTCTCACAGGGAAGCCTAGGCTGATCTCAAATTCCTAATCTGCCTGCCTCTGCCCCACCCCAGTCTCTGCCTTACAGGTGGCATCACCATGCCCATTTCATGAATTGCTTTTCAATTATAAAGGAAAATACAGTAACTTCCAGAAGAAATACAAGGCGTATACCCTTAGTTTAATAGGGTGTCTCTCATCTTTGGAGAGTGAATAAACACAGACCAAGTGAAGCTTAAGAACTGACAAGAGGTTGTATGAATAAGAGCTTTAATTAAACCAAAGCTGAAGGAAACACGGGCATGCCAGCAGGTTGAAATGGGGAGGCATGGAAGAAAGTCAGTTGGCCTTTGGGCAGCTCTTAATCCTGAACTCTTCCTCAAACCCATCTTACTATTTCTCGAAGCAATTCTGTGACTCGGGTAAATTGTGGCTGATATTATATATGGGTACACGAAGCCCAGGGGGTAAGGTCACTCATCTCAAGTCACACGATGGAGCCAGGACCGGATAGTGTGCTGCTAACAGCGCAGCCACCCCACAGCCAGCAAACCACCCACATGCCCTGCCACCTGTGCTCACCTACAGGATCCCTGCCCTTCGGAAATCCCCACGATTCCGTTAACGGGAGGAGAGGGTAACATCTTTTAAAAAATCCCACTCCAATGATACACTTAATCCAGGACACCCTGCCCCCTTCAAGGCTGTCTGGAAGTGTGAAACACACACAGTATCAGAACGAGAAATCACATTAACAGAATCCTGCCCCCCACCAAAAAAATACTGAGTTGTTCCAATCAAGCAAACCAGAGGCAAGCTGACTTATTAATATTTTAAGAAAAAACTAGAAAAGGCTTTCAAATTCTTGATTGCCATTTACTTTCCCACATCAATGTCCCTGAGTTAGAAATATCTGCCAAACTCTCCCTCCTAATCAAGTCAACTGTGAGAGTGGAAACCCTCCGGGTCACACTTCTGTCTGGGAAAACCACACCGACCAAACTCTCAAGTAGAGAACACCTGCTCTGTCTCACCTCCGGTGTCTGTGGGGGCCTCACTGCTTTCTGTTAGGACTGGCCTGCTGTGAGTTTGGTTAGAAAATCAGTCCTGAGTGGCCTGATCATCTATCTTCATCACTGACTATTAATCATTTGTTTTCTAGAATTATGCCTTGGTTTATTTCCTTAAACACTGTGATTTCTTAAAATTTAGAAATCACCATTAAAGGCTAAAGAGTTTTACGTAAATGTCTCTGTGCTTACCACCGGAACTTTCCCTTCCTCTCTCCCCTCCCTCTTCCTTCTCCTCCCCTTCTTCCCTTCTCCCTCACTCCCACCACTTCCTTCATTCCTTTTTTTCTCTTCATGCTCTTCCCCTCCTCTCCCTTCTCCTTCCCTCCCTTTCTTTTCCCATTTTCATTCTTTTTTCTTTCTGTCTAGTACTGGGGGTTGAACCCATGCCTTGTAATGTTACTTCTTCTCATGGATACTTTTTCCTAAAAACAAAGTAACATCAGTACAGACCAAACAGAAGTTCTTTGCATGTTCTTCACCTAAGCTCATCTTCCTCCACTGTAAATGGAAACTTTCAGGTGAAATTGTGTACAATACATGTGCAGACATATTTATCTGCTTGTATACTATTGATTAAATTTGTTCTCCACTGCTTGCGTGGAGTTTGGGGTTTTTTAGGGGGCGGGGGGATTGAACACATTCTTTGTAGTTCCGGAATCTTCTGGCTGGGATTTAATTCTTGTATTTCTTTCCAACATAAGGAAAGATCTGTTGGATGAATGACAATAACACAGGTGGGACTGTGCACAGGACTGTTTAGGTATATTTTCTGGCAATCACCTCTCATCCCCACCACAACCCCATTTTTGTCTGTTAACAGTACTTGCATCTGATGGTGAATGGCTAATGCTGCCCTCTGCTGTTCCAAGGTCCTTTTATCCCTGTAGAGAGCCACTTGCAGCAGCAGCAGCAGCAGCCTGCACCATTTCTAACCACAGCAAACAGTCCTACTGAGCATCTCAGCAATGCTGGTGGTCCCCTGAAGCTGCCTCTTCCTGCCTGGCTTTACGAATCTCCCCCATGACCTGGGCCTGCAGGGTATCAGGTTCAGTAAAGCAGGTCCATGTGTCACGGTCAGATCTCTGGACTTCTCTCTTTGGTCCACCTTGGGGACTTTTGGGATCTGTGTCTTTTTGACTGAGGACCACCAGTTTTTTTGAACTTCCAAGTGTCAAGAACTGGAACCAAGGAATGTAGAAACGGTTTATGAGAGAGACAAAAGAGGAGCAGAGAGAGAGAGGGAGTAGAGGGAGAGAGCGCACAGAAGGTTGAAGGGGGAAGGAGGGAGACCGAAGGGGAGGGAGGGAGGGGAAAACAGGTTATGAAAGAATAGTAAATAGAAGAGTGTCCCTCAATAGCCAAGCTGAAGTTAGATTACAGAGCAATGACTTCCAGACCGAGAGTAAAGCTGTGGCACCATTGCCTGGACAAAATGTGTTCCGGTTTCTCCACTGACTCGTGGTCAAGTCTGGGCCCACAAAACATCCTTACACACCCATTTGTCATTGGAAAGCTCTCTGCGTCCTCAAAACACTGATAAAGTAAAGTCCCCTCCCACTGAGGCCAAACCGAGTAGCTGGCTTATATCCTTCGTTTTCACATTTATGGAAGGCACCTTGGTCAGCATGGTTCCTGTGTCCTCTTCCGGCAGCTTCCACGAGACTATAGCACTCAATTGTGCAGAAACCCATTTTTAGATGCATTTCTACAGGCAAGTGCTATTTGCATAAGGCCACATGACCTCATCTGAAATCAGCAGAAGGAAGTTTAGAAAGCCACACTTCCTAATCCGTGTAGAGTGAGGGCATGAGGAAAATGAATGCTAAGGGAAGGACTATGGCAAACAGTCACCTGATCAACAAAGTCAGGGAGGACCACCCTCACAGACCCTGAAAGCTCTCTGAACCTTGCTTAGGCAGTGGATGACCTTACCCTCTGGTCTGCAGCAGCTTATCCGGTGCCAGATCATCTCATTACAGCACTCTGATTTTTGCATGGCCACACTGCAGTGAAGGAAAGGGTTTTCACCATACAAATATCTCCATAGAACTGTCCCATCAGCAAACCGCAGCCCTTCAGTTCCTCATGCATGTCACAGTGTGTTAGCGCATGGGTACTGATCATGCAAGCCTTCCTCTGGCTCTTGGCTCTGAGGTCTACTACTTGAGAGCCCTGATAAGCTTGTTTAACTTTTTGAAGACCCCCTGGGCCATCTATGAAACAGACAGCAATATTACATGCCTCACAGAGTTGTAAGGGTTAAGGAGGATGTTGAAGACGGATGTGTTTTCTAGCTTGTGTCCCCAAATGCCCATGCACTAGACTTGCTCCCACTTGGCATTTTTGGGAGGTGGTGGAAACCTGAGGAGGTGGGGCATGTAGGAACTCTGGGTCCAGGAGCATGCCCTTGAAGGTGCTTGTGGAACATCGAACTCCTCATGTTTATGCTATACAGCCATAAAGGGAGTAGTTGCAGCTACAATGTACTCCAGGCCCAGAAGCAGTGAGGCCAATTGATCACGGGCTGAAGCCTTCAAAACCGTACCCCAGTGTGCTTTGCTCCTTATAAGCTGGGTGCCTCACGGATCTGTTACAGTAATGAAGAGCTGCCTGGCGAGGACACAGCATGGCACTCTGGGTAGTGATTGTCCAGGAAGCATTGTCTGTGGGGTTGCAGTCAGTCGAGGATGAAGATTTGCCTCACATGCTTGAGTGAAGCATGGCTCTCAGAAGTGTCTGGAGTGATGGTAGTTCTCAGTGTGTGCTCCTCTCTCTGAGAGGTAATCCTCATTCATGGACATAAGGGAATTTGCAGCAGCAGCTAGAGAAAATCAAAGCATATGTCTCAGGAGGATCAAGGTGTTCAAGGTGATCCTCGGCTGTACACAGTGTTCAAACCTGAGAGTCTTTCTCAGAAACAAACAAATAAAAACTGGAGAAAAAAAGATAAACTGAAGTCAGACTTTTTCAAGGGCACTAATCCCATACGTGGTACTCAACCCCATGACTAAAGCACACATCTCTTAGTGCCATCCCATCACTTTAAAGGTTAAAATTTCAACATATGGTGTTGGAGGCTACACAAGTATTTATAACAGGGGCTGGAGACATGGCTCAATGCTTAAGAGTGAGTGATTGCTGTTCTTTTAAGACCTGGGTTCAGTTCCCAGCACTCACATCTGGTGCCTCACAACCACCTGTAACTCCAGCTCCGGAGGATCTGATGCTCTCTTCTGGCACCTGTGGTCACCTGCAGGCATGTGCACATAACACACACACCACACACACACACACCTTTAAAAAATACTCATACTATAGCAATGACCAATCACAAAAGAGCATGTAATTCTGTACAATTCCTACCCACTGCTTTCAACATCTCCTATTTTGTTTATCTTAAAATGCAACTTCACTACAGTACACTGATGTAACAGTGGATAAGTTGTAGTTAATAAGTACGTGCCTAATTTATTAAGTGTAGTTAATAAGTATGTGCATCAGCCTCGAGTTTTATAAACCAACATGCACTTTGAAGAACAATTCAAAAATAAAAATAGTAAGGCCACACAAAATGTTTAGTTCCTTTGACCCAAACTTATAAATTTAACCTAAAGCAAATATTGCAATAAAAAGTAGTTGAACATACAGAACTGTTCCCAGTAGAAGTCTGTACAATCATGAAGAATAGTAAGCAATGTATAAATGAAACAATTGAGAAAAATCAGGCGAGTCTTGGATATTACTTGATGGAATCATATAAAACCACAAAATGATAACTATGAATACTACATGTAAAAATTGAATGAACAACATATGTAATGTGTGTGTGTATATGTGTGTGTGTGTTATATAAATCGTGTTCCTATAGACCAAAAATAAAATTTTAAAACTCTACCAGGAGCAAAGCAAGTGTGTTCCTTCTTGCCACCTCATTTGAACCATGTAACTGGAGATTCTAGTTAATGGAATAAGATAAAGAAGGGTAACAGAAAGTGTGCAGATTCACCAAGAAGTAACACTGTCTTTATACACAAAGAACACAGTTATTCAGAAAATGTAAAAGAACAACAACAGGAGCCGGACAGTGGTGGCGCACACCTTTAATCCCAGCACTTGGGAGGCAGAGGCAGGTGGATCTCTGTGAGTTCGAGGCCAGCCTGGTCTACAGAGCTAGATCCAGGAAAGGCACCAAAGCTATACAGAGAAACCCTGTCTCAAAAAACAACAACAACAAAAGAAGCTCCCAGAACTAATTAGCAGTTACTACAAGGTTGCAGAGTACAATGTCAATGTTAAAAAAAAAAAAAAAGAAAAGAAAGTCAATAGTTTTTCCACATGTTAGCAATGAACAAGAGGAATTTAAGATTAAAAACATAATACTTCTAATATTAGCACTAGAGGAAAGTAAATTCTCAAGTATAATCTAATAAAAAACATATAAGACCTTTACATGCACACATATCATGCACACACACACACACACGCACACGCACACGCACACGCACACGCACATGTGCACACGAATTTCATACTTTCTTTTCTGATTGGGAAGAAGGACAGGGGGCCCTTGTGGGTTTTAGCTGACCATAGCATAGGGGCATCTACCAACTGCCCCTACCCATCAGGGCTTGCTTTCTTCATTTTTCCTCCTGATCACCTTCCTGCCATAATCAATCACTGAACTCCTGCCGTGGGTGGGCCTTGTGCTATGCCCTAGCCTGTAAAATGGCTGGAGCACGCCCAGGCACACCCTCCTCCACAGCAGCTCAAAGCCCAACAACACAGGATCACAAGGAAGCCACACCTTGTGCTTCTGGCTGGGCTGCAGACATCCTGCTTTTCCTGGGCCCACAGAAGCCCAGTTCCCCTGAGGCCACCTCTTCCGGGTCCCCAACCTCCCTCCTTAAAATACTTCCATCTGCTTCTGTGCTCTTTGTAACCTCTGCCTGTCTCTTTATTGTAGCACTTATTTAGTTTTACATGGGTCACAGTGTGTAAGACAGGGGGCTTTGACTCTCATTAGATACTGTTATCTAAAAAATCGATGAATTCATTTTACTCATTATTTATTTCGGAGACCCTAGAGCCGAGCATGCAGGCGGCATCTAAAGATGCTTACCAGTGGGCCTGCTCTTCAGTCCTCAAGACTCTTTGAGAGATTATTACACAGGTACTGCCAGAATTCCACTCCTGTGAAAGGTCACATGACTTGGACTGTTGCTAGTCCTGTGTTTGTTTTCATAGAGATTTGATAATCAAGATTCCAAAAGTAAGTTTCAGCTTCCAAAATTATCTGGCATAAGAGGGGAAGACTGGTTTTTCTTAGCTCTGTAAACAACTGACATGAAAATATTTGGGGATGGAAATATGTAGATATAATGACTACAATGCAGGGATCCCTGAGACTACCATGCCAGCAGAGTAATTAATGCTCTGGGGGAAACAGAGGTAGTTCAGTACAAGGACATCTGTCCCTCCCACATAGAATGAAGAGGCAAGTCCACATAAGAGAAGACATGGCCCAGGACTTCTTATAAGAAGTATATATATATATGGGGTTTTTTTTGTTTTTTTGTTTTTGGTTTTTTTTTTTTGATTTTTTGGGGAAAAGGTTTCTCTGTGTAGCTTTGCGCCTTTCCTGGAGCTCACTTGGTAGCCCAGGCTGGCCTCGAACTCACAGAGATCTGCCTGGCTCTGCCTCCCGAGTGCTGGGATTAAAGGCGTGCGCCACCACCGCCCGGCGCTTCCATATCGGAATTTTATTTATATATTTAATTTTTTTATTTTTTTTTTTTACCAGATTTGTACTTATATGGCACCAACCATTTATTCTGGCTTTCAATGGAGAAGGCTTTTCATCTGATAGTGAGACAAGTGCACACATCACACATGAACGTATTTACATGTATAAGACACATGTACACATGCTGCATGAACATATTTACGTGTATATACCACACACGCAAAAAAAAATAAAATTTTATCTAGGCAATAATGTTTTCATCTGGGTCGCGGTGAGTTAGGATTTAATATATAATTTCTATATGCTTGGTTGCGCTTTGTATTTCCAACCATACAATTTTTAGATTAAGTAATAAACAGTGGGAAGATGAGGCTCGCCTGGAGCTTTCCTTGAAAAACCAAGCAGGGAAGGAAGTGCACCTGACATATGAGACTGGAGAGGTTCTAGCCCTGCCCAGAGCTAACCCTTAAATGAGCCAAGCAAATGGCGAGGCCACACTGTCCTGGCCACACGTCCAGTTTCACAGTGGACCTGTAAAACGGCTCAGAGAAAATGCTGGTTTCCCTGGAGACTTCCTGTCATGCTTTGAGAGTAAAACCAGCTTCTTTGGAACAACAGATGATGTCATTCATCCCTGCCGAGTTTTCTCTTTCTGTTGTAAGCTTGCCCCAACTCTGCCAGATCCTCATTTGCCAGCGACCTGGCAGATGCCTCAAGCTGTCCTCCAAGGCCACTTTCAACACGTTCACAAACCCACCGCTTTTGCAAGATTTGAATTTCACACTGAGGTAATGGGGACTGCATTGGGTAGGGCGGCCTGACTGCCTGGTCCAGCAGACGAGGTGGAAAGAACCACCAATAAAACAGTGGGTGGGATTAATGCTGTTTCTTCATTTTTCGGCAAAAGAAAGACCAACATAATTCATGACCTAAAATCGAAGATTAAAGTGAGACAGACAAAGCCTGACTAAGACTAACCTATCTTGTGAGTGAGGAGTCCACTGGTGAACTTTATGGCTAGCATAAGCTTGTTTAGACAAAGTGGCAGGGGCAGGGACTCAGATAACGAACCCGCAGCGGTCGAGGACTCCACTGGGCAAAGGACAGGAATCCACTTCCCTCAAAAGCATCAGCAAACAAGTTTTAATGATTTATTTATTTTTATTTTTTTCCGTGAATTGTTGTATCTGTGTGAGGGACCCCTTGGAACTGGAGTTACAGACAGTTGTAAGCTGCCTTGTGGGTGCTGGAAATTGAACCTGGGTCCTCTGGAAGAACAGCCAGTGCGCCAAACCACTGGGCTATCTCTGCAGCCCCAATAGATGATTTTTAAAGATTTTTGAAGACTCTCGGGTATTCAGAGTATATCACACATATTAAGCCCATCCTAGGCTCCAAAGTCCTTCGAGTTTCCTCTCCTCCCTGCTCATCCTCTCTTGATCCCATTTTCTTGCCTCCAGCTAGGCATCTTTCCCCTCTCCAAGTGGACCTCAAAATAGAATAGAATGGAGAAATTTACCTTGACCCTGCTCCCTTCTGATCCTGCATGCTCCACACATCAGTTCACCAGGCTGGAAGATCTACAGCCATCTCCACCATCTGCTCTCCGGCAGGAGCTGAACAGCTGATTATTCATGTGAGCAGACCATTTGTGACCTCCTCGGCCCCAGTGTGAGCATGCTGCCTCCAGATGTGAAGATGGCAGCCCACAGGAAACTTCCTCACCTGGCTCTATGTGGCTCCATGAAAAGAGAACTGGTATATCACTGCCTCAGTTTACCATGCCCCAGACTCCAGCTTCCTATTCACACCCCACACACTTCTCACAGATAGCTCTGACTTATAACATACCTCTTAACCCACACATCTCTTCTTCGCACACACATGGGCGTCTTGCTTCTACAATGTCTAATGTGTATCTCTATATCATGGCTAATGTATTAACTTAATATTATTTTTCTGTTTCTTATATTACTCTTTTGAAAGCAGATTGTGTATCCTCAGAGACCGGCACAGAGCTGAAGGTAGAAAAACTCTCAATCACTACAGGCACAAATACTACACACCATGAAAGCTTGTCTAGAAGTCACATTGTTGAGGGGTTGCAAGTGTAGCTCAGAGGCAGACCAGAATTCAATCCCTATAACCAAAATAAAATCACATAGATAGATCCTGAATGAAGACACATTTCAGAGGTGCCGTTTAAGAGCTAACCAGTGAACAGGTGGCTTGGTGAGCAGTGCCATGTCAGGGCATTCCGATTTCTTTTTTCACAATGCCAATCCCTCTTATATGGAAGACAGACGTGGCTAGAGATGTCTATGAGTGATTTCTATAGTTTCATGGAATTATTATAATAGGGACTGTGTATGAAACGCAGGAGAAAACTAAAGAAAATATTAAGAAATATGAAGATGGTTCTTTCCTAATGAAGGAATCCCTTTAAGAAATCAAAAAGCAGAAGCATTGGGCTTGCCTCTGAATTGCTGCCGGAGTGTCCACAGGGCAGAGGGAATGTCAACATTCTGGTATTTCCCCAGGCAGAGAGGACACATGCAGAGTTAAAGTAACCCTAAAGGAGAATTTGCTGTAAAAGAAAAGAAGAGGAAGAGAGAAGACAAGAGAAGCAATGTCAGAAATACAAAGTAACAACACAAAATAGTTGTTGTTTGGTTGTAAAGATTAGGTCATAGTGTGAGCATAGCTTTCTGGGTTTTCAGTGGGTGGGGCCCTTTTCTCATCCTCCCCAGGACTTACTCTATACTGGCATGGGCTAGGGACAGTGCAATGAGCTGTCCCAATAGTTGTATCAGCCATGTTACAGCATAACAAAAGATCCTAAACTCCTGTTTGTGTCTCTGACATGGGTCACCTACATGGGCTAGCTAAGCAGGTCTTCTGCTGGTCTCACTTGGGATCCCTCCTGAGGTCAAGGTTATCTGATGGACTGTCCAGGGTGGCTGATCCAACACAGCCTCTTTTGTCTCACAATGAGAATGTATGTTCTTTCATTCTTAAGGAGGTCTGCCTAGACTTCTTTCTTTGGAGGACAGCAGAGGTGAAACTCTAACACAGATGTGTTTTTAGAATCTTTACTTGAGTTTACTACTACCTCGTTAGCCAAAGCAATGGGGCCATGCCCCTGTTTCAAGGGACAGAGAAAAGTCACGCTGCACTGGTGCCTACATAGAGAAAGAAGAATGTGTGGCCATTTACAGTTGATTCCCAGGGCCTTCTGATTTAGTTCTGAGGGTTCTGTAAATGCTGAGGGCTGGTGGAACTCTCTTCATGGACTGTAGATGCTGGAGTGACCCGTTGGAAGCCAAGGGAGGCAGAGAGTGCACACCAAGATGTTCCTGCATGGGAAGGTGTCGCCTGCTTTCTCATGACACTGATCTGTTTAAAGCTGATCTCGTGGGCCCCTAATGTGGAATTACTAAGCTGAAAATCCTTGGTATAGCATTCAGACTTTTTTACAACTTCTCTCTGCTTCAAAAAGGTGGAAATCAATAGAAGAAAAACACTCAATGTCTACTGCTAGTCTCCACAAGCACACACACTGGTGAGTGTACACACACATACGCACACAGTCACACACATTTTACAGTATTTTACAGCATGACAAAAAATGAACAACTAAATGTATTATTTTAAAAACAGGGTTTGTTTGGGTTTTTGTTGTTGTTGCTACATTTAAAAAGTCAAAGAATGCATAAAACAAATCAAGTCCATACTTGTGGTGATACATTTCTATAAAAATGTCTCTTGACTCCAGAAAGACCACACTTTTGCTGGACTTTGCAGCCAGGTTAATAATGTACCTTGAGATCACTTAAGACTATGTACTTAGCCTGCTGTCCCACTGGTGCTCAGCCTGTTTAAACTGAGCTCACCTTGAAGACAGGGTAACCAATCTTACTATGCCTTAGATCTCACATGAAATCAGCTTTTACAAGGTAAGCTAAATACATAGATTTAATCTTAAATTACATGCTTTCTATACACCTGATCTAGAAGTGTGTGTGTGTGTGTGTGTGTGTGTGTGTGTGTGTGTGTGTGTGTGTGTGGTAGTCATTTGCTGGAAGCAACAAAGGGGTGGGAAGCTTAAACAAAGCACATATCCACCATAAATGATGAAATCAACATGTGGATATAGCTTGATATCACCTGCTTCCAATGCTGAGTGCTAATCAAGGTCAGTTGGGGTCGGTAAAGTAAATTCTTCCCTAGTAAAACTCCAGGCTAGATTTCTGCGAAGAGTCCCTCATTTCTTTCCTATGCCTTGTTGTCTGTTCTGTTCAATAAGTATGGATCAAAGTCCTTTGTTAGGGACAGGCACAAATCATAGGCATCAGACACACACACACACACACACACACACACACACACACACACACACACGCACACACCAGATCACAGACAGTAACCACAAACTATAAACAGACAGAACGCACAAGGAGCGAAATGGAGAATTCAAATTTGGGCTCTCTCTCGGTTAAATTAATCCAAAAAGAAGTTGCTTTGTTTTCATCTCTTAGTGGGATGTCAACATATTTTGGTGTCCTCTCTCAGGCTATCTTTAATGTATCAGGCAATTCACATACTTACATAAATGAATGATTGAATAAATAAATAATTATAAGAGGCAGCCTCTAATAATCTGTGCAAAGAGCCTCTTCCCAAGGAGGAGAAGCATCACTTTTCTGTTCCCACAGTGTGGGCTGCACACAGTGACCTTGTTAAATGTAAGTAACTAAAATGGAAGAGGTGAGATTCGGCTTCCAGAGGAAAAACTTGGCAGATCCCCTCACCAGACAGCCAGTCAACATCAGCAGTGGCACACTAGGTTGATAAGGTGTGATCTTGACACGGTATGATGAGAGTGGGTTCTTGTGTGGTCTTTCTCCATCAAACACGTAGCTCTAGACTAACCACAATAAACAAAACATCAAACAAATCCCAACCGAGGGATATTATACAAAATGAATGACCAGTAGGTCTCAAAATTGCCAAGGTCATCAAAAATAATGAAATCCCGGGACTGTCATAGCCCATAAGAGCCTGAGCAGACATGGAATTGGTGAGATCCTGGAACTGAAGACAAACCTGAGGTAAAAGCGAAGGCAATCTGAATAAAGTACAGACCTTAGGAAACTCCAGTGTGTTAAGATTGACTCATTGGTTGTAACAGGTGTGCCACACAGGTGCAAGATCCCAGTAGGCCAGGAGGAGGTGCAGTGTTGCCAGATCTCTGTTCTACCACTTCGGTTTTTCTATAAATCAAAAATTGTTCTAAAAAATAAAGTCTCTTCTAAAAATGCATAAAATATACAGGATGAAAGGGAATTATTATGTATCCTAACACATGGGCTTCAGATTAAGGTCCAAGATTATTTAGCATTCAAATTCAGTGGCTTCGAGCACCCATCCAGTAACCATAAAGATATCTTTTCCTTCCTGATTTTCACTTCCTCCAGAATAAAAACTGGCGATGTGACCACTCCCAGAGGGTCATATTAGCTGTGTGGCTTCCTCATAGCCAGGAGGTACAAGGAAACGCTTCTTGCTGTTTTAATAACACTGCTGCTGGTGATGGTCCCAGGAGCTAAGGTTTGTAGGGTGTCAGGTGTTGTTTTAGGTTACATGTATTCACTAATTTAGTCCTCTAGATTGCGCCAATGAGAGTCATTTTTCCCTGGCAATCTGAATTTCCCTTACTCCATCTGCATCCTCCCAGGGCTGTTTAACATATTTGTCCATCTTGTGTATTTCCTGTGAACAGGTATGTAGGAGTGTTCATGAGATCCTGGGGAGATTCAAGTTCACGTCTTGAAAACACCACAAAGTTCGTACATCCTCCCACACAATGGAGCACACTAACCGGAGGTCTCTATTCTGTGAGGATGACAGATGTTGACCATATTGCCTAGAGCCATTGATTCAGAAAGTGTTTGCAGGAGGGCTGCTCTAATCAGGGCTTCCCTCCTAGAATACTTCTACGAAAAGATATTTCCCTTTGCTAGCTAATTGGTTAGCCAGAGGCACAAGACAAGTGTTTAACATTTCCCATCACTTACCAATTTTCAAAGGATTTAGTTCCCTAACATCTCCCAGCAGTGGTTAATGAAGGTTTGGCTTTTCCCTATTACTATGATCCTCAGCAGGTTACAGATCAAACGTTTCTACATGCTGTCTCTATCCATCACACTGGTGTTCAACCTGTCCCATCTGTTGCCAGGCGAGGAGTCCTTGTGGCGTGACTTCTCAGCTGGAGTCGCTTTCTTCCTTCAGCTTGGATGGAGATGCTTCAGATGCCTGTGCACTTGCCCCCAGGGTTCGGTGCCTTCTGCAAGGAACCCTTGTCCCCCACCACCTGCACAAGCAGTCGCCCTGCTCTTACTTCTGTGGTACTATGGTGTTTTGTGATTTTTATACTTGTCTATTGGTCACCTGGATGTAAGACAAAGAGCTAAATGGTCTTATTAATAAAAACAAAAACAAAAACAAAAAAACAAACAAAAAACAGAGCCACACACTGGGGTAAAAACTGGGAGATCAGGGAAGCAGAAAGAAGGCAGCCACACTCTTACCACTTGGAAATCCTCAGCCGAAGGGAGACCCACTTCCTGTATACCCACCCATGCCTATATCCTTTCTGTGCCCTGCCATCTCCCTTCCTCTCTCCACCCAGCTACAACACTTTTCTCTTTCTGCCCAGCTCTATCATTTCCTGTCTGTCTATACAGACCTCCAGACCTCTATGGTTAACTAGTATTGGAATTTAAAGGTGTGTGCCACCATGCCTGGCTCTGTTCCCAGTGTGGCCTTGAACTCATAGAGATCTGGATGAATCTCTGCCTCCTGAATGCTAGGACTAAAGGCATGTGCTACCACTGCCTGACCTCTATGTTTAATATAGCGGCTAGCTTTTTCCTCTGATCCTCAGATAAGCTATATTGGGGTGCACAAATAAAATATCACATCTGGATTCCCTGTTTACGCCTTTAACTTCCCCAGGAGAAGACCTACACTTCTCTTGCCAGTCTGTACTCAGTGAGTATATTTTGATAATTGACATTTATTTATTTATTAGTGCATATATTAAAATATACATTTATTCTACAACATATAAACAGAATGAATAAAATATAACATGAGTATGTAATAATTTAGAGGATCAATGACCATAAGTTAAGGTGGTAAGTCTTTTAATATTCAACATCTAACAGACTAGGCTGCATAATAATTATATTCTACCTGTATACCTTTGTACACTTTTAAATACTGACTTCACATCTGAAAATAGTCTTAGATTTAAAAGATTAAAATCAAGAAGATGATAAGAGAGGTCTCAGAGCCTATAATAAGCATCTTATATTACATGCACATTTGTCTAATCAGTGAACCAATACATACATTATTATCATAGCCATTTATTTTAATGCCATACCTAGCTACGAGAAGTACTAGAAAGAGTTGTTAGAGCACCAGTAGTTCGTTTCTGGTCCGAACAGCTGTGGTGGACCCTCCTTTACCTCAGCACTCAGGAGGCAGTCAGGGGGATAAAGCGCTCAGGCTAGCTGGGGTATGGAAGGAGACCTCGTCTCAAAAACAAAACTTTTCAATGTAGCCATGTGTAACTCTAGCACTTGAAAAGTTGGACCTGGAATACTGCCCAAAGCCCAAGGCTAACCTGATCTACGTAGTGAGTTCTAGGTCAGCCAGGGCTACACAGTGAGACCTTGTCTCAAAACAAACAAACAAATAAACAAAAAAATGATGTGGACTAGCTATCATTTTTCTTCTTTTTCTTTTCAGAAATTGCCCAATTTTTTTTTTAAAGATGCATGGCTTTTATAGTAAGGAAAACAAAAGCATATATGTGTCTAAGCCACCAAAATGTTGGGAATGTCCCAGTGTTTTTCCAGGGCCAGTTCTTGGTTCCAGGATGAAGCTCACAGCCTCCACCCTGGACTCCCCAGAGCTGCATGTGCCTTACCAACTCAAGTCCCTGGGCTGACTCACACTCACAGGTATCACATTGCTTGTCATGGAGTCTTAGTCCCACCCAAAGTTCAGGGACATGTGAGGCAGGGTTGCTCAAGCCAGGAAAAGCAGATGCCAACTCTCTCGGTCCTTCCTAACTTCTGGGCCCCTTCCCACTGCCCCTTCCTACCCCGGAAGCATGACCACTCCAAGTCTTGCTGCCTTTCCTGCCATGGGTCTGGGAAGAGAACGAACATTGGGGGTAGGAATTCCTTCAAGGGGAGAAATATTAAAGAGGTAGGTGTGCTTCCAAGCAATGGCAAAATCATTTCCTTCCAGAGTCATTAGCTCTGTTCAGCAGCCAGTATACTCCATTCCTGCCCATGCCAAGTGGAACACAAACTAGGAGAAGACCACGAGCTGGTGGAGCACCCACAAAACTGGGTGACTTTGTCCAAACTCTCAATTGGAACTTTTAGGACAGAGGCATTTTCCCAAGCCCAGCCATGGCAGATAAGCTCAGTCCCAGCCAAATGACGAGACTTCACTCTCCTGGCAGCTCGGCACAAATCAGTGGGTCCAGGTATGAAACTCTCGGGAGCTTTTTGAGCTGGAGAAAAAGCCGGCTGCAGTGAAACGTGTCTGTTATCTCTAGTCTGTAATGTCGAAAGGCCACAGGGGAGAGAGAGCTTTAAAAGGGGGAAGTTGCTGGAGCTCCGAGAAGTGGAAACACACTAGGGGTGACTCTTGGTGTTCTGATCTCTCAAATGTTGAAATCTAAAGACTGTGAAAAGACTGCCCAAGGGAAATGTCAGTCATGCTTACGATCTGGGGCAAAGGGCAACGTGTACCAAAAGCTAAGATAAGCGAGCATTAGTGCTTAGCACAGTGAAGACAGCGAGCTACTCATCGGGTGCTCAGACGGCCACGGGCTTTGCTTCAGTCAACAGAGCTGTCCCTTACTCATCAGGCGACACCTGGGAGTCATGGTATCCAGTGTGACACTGAATGAGACGGGTAAATACCAGACCGCTGAGCTTCGCTTCTGTCTGAGGCTGTTCGACCAGCTGGTCACGGGCGCATAGGATGATGGCTATCATGGGCAGATGAAATCCCAATCAAGTGAGAGCATTCATATGGCAGAGATGCTGTACAAGGTGATTCACAGAGTCTGGCGTGGTAAACTCACCCCGCATTCCCACCAAAAGATGGCCGCTTTGTGGGGGATAGAACTTGTCTCCTTACATCCAGAACTTGACTCTGTTTGTGTCCAAAGGGAAATAAATACATCTCAAAGTGCCACATCAGCAACCACTGACAGCGGTTTAGTCCAGAAGAAAAAAGAGGTAGAAAGAACAGGAGAATATTTGAATATTTCACATATTTGAAAAGTGTCTCCGTGGAAAGCCCTCCTTAGACTGTCCTCAGTAGAGAAGACAGATCAATATGAAATGAAAAAGGGAAATTTTTTTTCTCTCTGAATTTTCTAGTGAGTTGGTCTCCTATGGTGTGAACCTTAATGACCCAAAGATCCTCACGTTGAAGGCTTGGTCCCCAAAACACACTATTGGAAGATCATGGAAGCTTCGCTTCACAAGATGGGACCTGGTGGGAGGCCTTTGGGTCCTTAGCATTGTGCCCTTGAATGAGATTATAGGACTCTGTCTCTTCTCTTTCTCTCTGTGGCTCCGTGCTATGAGGGGCACAATTGTTCTGCTGCATACTCCCCAACATAACAGGCAGCCTGTTGCAAGTCCAAATCAATGGGGACAAACGATCATAAATGAAACCTCTAAACCTGGGAACCCAAATAAACCTTTTCACCTCATAAGCTGATCATGCATCCCAGGCATTTGTTACAGTAACAGAAAGTCGAGTGACTCACAGACCTTTCCTAAATGGACGTTGCCTCTAGAGGAGCAGATGTTTTTTGCTGATAGCTATGTTTTAGTAAGACTAATGCCCGTGTAATGACTGGCAAGCCAAGGAGCCCTTTACCCTAGATGAAAACAGGTCTTGGAATTCTCCAGCCTTCCTTGATGCTGACATTTGACTAAGGCCACACAGACTCCTCCCAGCAGGGCTAGGAGGGGTTGCTCTCCCACTTAGTGGGTGAAGCTTTGCAGCTCAAACTCAAGCTCAGACTTCACTGATCTTCCTAGCGCTGTATTTACTTGCTTGCATTCATACTCTGGCTGCTTTGGTTCTAGACTCAATGACTCCCCCTAGACAGACAGACAGACAGACAGACAGACAGACACACACACACACACACACACACGCCATCACACTAAATGAAGAACTCCCTTCTGTTCCATTTTTATGATGGCGACAATTTGTGGTGGTATTGTGTTCCCCCAAATATTGTGCACCCTAATAAACTTATCTGGGATCAGAGAACAGAACAGCCACTAGATACAGAGGCTAGAAAATGGTGGCACACACACCTTTAATCCTAGCCTTCTGGAGGCATGGATCTCTGTGAGTTCAAGGCCACACTGGAAATAGCCAGGCATGGTGACTCACGCCTTTAATCCCAGGCAGTGATGGCAGAAAGCAGAAAGGTATATAAGGCATGAAGACCAGAAACTAGAAACTTTTGGCTGGTTAAGTTTTTAGGCTTTGAGTAGCGCAGTTCAGCTGAGATTCATTCGGATGAGGACATGGAGGCTTCCAGTCTGAGGAAACAGGATCAGCTGAGGAATTGGCAAGGGGAGGTGGCTGTGGCTTGTTCTGCTTCTCTGATCTACCAGCATTCACCCCAATACCTAGCTCCAGGTTTGTTTTTATTAATAAGACCCTTTAAGATTCCCGCTACAACAGTTTACATTTTTCAGTCGGTATTTGCTTTATTTCCCCTCTCGTGTCAAGGACTCTCCAGAGGCAAGCTGTCCTTTCTCGCAGCTTGACCTGGAAGGTCTGTGCTGTGTCTCCACTGTCCATCACTGACAACTCAGACCAGCAGGAGATCGCAGGAATGCCTGAAATAAAGCGCCTAACACAACCCTGGGCCAGCCTGCCACCCAGCAAACAATGAAAAGCTTGGCCTGAGTAGGTAGCCCAAACACCACAAAAGCAGGCAGACCCCACAGATACCAAACATTAGGCAACATGTAAGTATTGGGCAAAGGTCTGTGCACTCAAGATAGAAATTCTAGGAATTTCAAGTGCTCTCTTGATGACTGATGTTCTGATAGTCTCTGGAAGGGGGAAGGGGAACTCTCCAGGGAAGTCCTTGGGTTATCCACCTCTGTCATCGCCCTAGAACAAACAGCCATCGCCACAGAAAGAGCCTGGTGGGAATCAACTGAGTTTGCAACCCAGATTCACCACGTACCAGCTGCAGGCCCATGGCCACAGATCCTAACCTCTATGAGTTTCAGTTACTCATCTGAAAGGGACACCAAGGGCTTCATGACTCCCACAAAGGAGAACCCAGCACACAGTGGAGGTCAGCAGCGTGGCGCTGTGCTGACAGGCAGGTATTGTGACGCATTTGCTCTCCTGTCAATCATACTTAAGGTCCACCAGCTCCTGTCTGTTGATGATCTGTGCCCCTTCAAGTCAGAGCTCAGCTTCCATTTGGTTGGGCCATGGAGCTGTTGGCAGCATGGTTCCGAAGCTATGCCATCGATCTGTGAACCCCAGCCTGGCTGTGTATCTCTGTCACAGATTCCTGAAATGATCAGCTTAGAAAAAAAAAAAAAAAAAAAAAAAAGGTCACTCTGACTCATAGCCTGGAAGGTGTCAGCTCATGGTTGCGTAGCCCACCATGGCTTTCGGGCCTGTGGTAAGGCAGGTGGCCTTTGCAGAAACAGGAGACTTCCGATACTACATGTATTGAGAGGAAGGTTCTGAGGAGAGGTAGTTGCAAAATGGAAGGTCTTTACAACCTCAACTGCCGCAGCTGTTGCGGAGTCAAATGACTTTGCCTTGTGGAACCTGGGGTGACAACCACTCCAGTGAGGTGACAACACTCACTGAGGGACCCAGTGCAGACAGCTACCTCACAGTCCTGTGGTTTAAAATCTGTACCTTTTAAGTTCACAAGCACAATGGCCATGCTGTGTCCAGAAGGCAGATTTCACAGCCTTCCTCCCCAGCCTTCAGCTCTTACATTCTTTCTCCTTCCTCAGCCTTGGTGTTTCCTGAGCCTTGGCAGCGTCCACGATCCTGTGGATGACTCCACTCTCATGGACATACGGCAGTACCAACTGGACTTAGTGGGTTATTTTTAAAAGGAGATGGGGGAAGGGAGTTGGGAGGGAGATGTATTTGAGGGGACACAGATATCAGTTGGAGGGGGTAAAAGGATATGATCATATTTCATTATATACATGAATGACATTCCCAAAGAACAAAGTCTAAAATTAATAAATAAAATGCCCCTAAGAAAAGGGAGGCTCTTTATTACCTTGGAAAAAGCTTAGTTTCCATTTTTTAGGACCTCCATCATTATCCCCAAATGGATGGTGAACAATGCATTTGCCAAGCTTTCAGAAATCTCACTCAGCATCTGGGGACGTCCCAGGATGTCCCAGACACTTCTCATTCCCAATCTTCCCAGCAGGCTCTAAGGCTTTTGTTGCTTTTGTTTTACAGATAAGGGAATTAAGATAAAGAAATATTACTTATTGGTTGAAGGTCACCCAGTCAAGAAAAGGCCTAAATGGGGCTGTCCCACTCCAGTCCCTCAGGTGGCAGCCGTGGGCCTTTTCATTAAGCCTTCTCTCATAGTCTGTGCTGACTACCTGGTTTGTTCCTGGCTCTAACTGGGGCATCAAGGCCAAAAGCATCCCTACTTGGAGGAAGGGAGCCTCAGAGTCCGTTAGTGATGAGTGGTTCGTCATATACACTATGGCAAGCAAGGCGTCACACCAGTCGGGAGGAAGTTCTCCTGTCACATGGTGGAGGAGAAAGAATCAGTTTATTGGGGAAAGGGAGAATCCCACAGTCCAAAGATCAGAAAGAGGAGGCAAGGCATGAGCCTCGGCTTGACACACATAGAAATAAATAGAATGGATACAAGCATGTTTTAGAAAACACGGAGAAGCCAAACGTTGAGGAGTATTGGTTTCCCAGAGCATGTCGCATACAGTAGTCCCCTTGTCCATGGTGACATATTTCAAGACCTCCCCTGTATGTCTGAAGCCATGGAAAATACTAATGCTGGCATCCACTTTATTTTTCCTATAATATATATGCATACCTATGATAAAGTTTAATATATGTTATACACTGTAAGAAATTAATAGCACAGTAAGATAGAACAATTATAATAACATGCCCTACTAAACATAATTTAAAACTTGAAAGTTTTTCCTTTACGAAATTCCCCACTTAATGTTTTGGGGCCACAGCTGACCGTGGACAACTGAAACCATGGCAGTGGGAACCACTGTCTTAGTTACTATTATATCCTGTGGAAAACATAAATGCCTGATGGACTTAAGGGAGAAAGCGTTGGTTAGAGTTCACAGTTTCTGGGGAGTGTTTGGTGGTGGGGACAGCAGTGG
>CABHPR010124442.1:0-23465 GCA_902168415.1 Peromyscus melanophrys | reverse complement strand
TGGATGTCCTGGAACTCATTCTAAACTAGGCTAGCCTTGAACTCAGAGATTCGCCTGCCTCTGCCTCCCAAGTTCTGGGATTAAAAAAGGCATGCACCACCACTGCTTAGCAAAATCTTGATGTAGCTGGACAGAGAGCAAATCAGATAGCAGAACAGTAAGGCATATAGATGTGGGTAGACAGGAAGTAACTCGCATTTGGAAGCTGTAGAGTTGGTGAGATAAAGTTGGCCTCCCTATTTCCTTTTCCCCTATTTCCCTGATCTCTCTAAGGCTTTTACCCCTATATTTGGCTCTGTGTTTTTTATTTAATAAGACCATTTAGAAATTCAGCTACAGAATCTTTTTTAAGATTTACTTATTTTGTGTGTATGGATATTTTGTCTGCATATATGTATGTGAACCACATGTGTACCTGGTGCTGGTGGAGGCCAGAAGAGGGTGCTGGATCCTGCAGAAATGTAGTGGAGAGTGGTTGTGAGCCACCATGGGAGTGCTGGGATCTAAATCTAGTCTTCTGCAAGAGCTGTAAGTAACCCTAACTGCTGGACCATCTCTCCAGCATGAAATGTTCTTGAAACACATCGTCTAAAACGTGTTACTCTTTGCTTGAAATTATCATCGCTGTTGGGGAATCCACATTGTGTGTAGTAGGTAAGGAATATGAAAATGTCCTATGCTGCTGGCATCATGCCTCTTCCTTGAGTAGACACTCTACTTCAACACATGCTTGTCTGCTCCCATGTGCAGGTCGGAAATGTTTTTCTTACAATGAAAAATGGGGTCTTGCATGCCCTTATAAAAATGCAGTCCTGGGAACTATCATACAACAAATATAACCACACCAACAAAAGTTCTGTAATCCTTCCCCACACCTGCTACAGAGGCAGGAAAGGAATTGTGAATAACTAAGTCTGTTCTCTTCCAAGATGTAGTAAGACTGAAAGGACTTCAGCTACAGGAAAATGACCTTTAAATCCACAAATTTCTAAAGTGTCTGACATTTGGCTAACAATGAAGTTCATGTTTTAAGTGTGGCCATGAATGAGTATTCAGTTAAAAAAAAAGCTCTACTTTAATAGGCTTTAATGAATGCAAAGATATTCAAGACTATTAGAAGGATGAATTCCAATGAGGAGAATTAGAATAAATTAAAATATTGCTCAACAATTTAATTAACCTTTTAAAATTGCAAAGCAAATCAGGTAATGCCATATTGTGCTCATGTTACCTAAATGAGACAGTATATACATAGAAATGGATACTCTCATTATATCATTACTAACATTTTTCTGAGGTAAGTTCTAACATTTTTGCCACTCTACATTAACATTTACTATGCAAAAATTGAAAAGTTCAAAATAATCTTATCACTAATAATCTGATGTTTTTACACCAAGGTGTTTTGGTTTTATCTGTGCATGTGTTTATTTATTTTGAAAGGAAAACACACTCAAATTAAGTATTGAAAAGCTCCAATTATGTAAATATAAAGAAAATACATATTATAGCATGTAGGTAACTGATGTTTTAGTACCTAGGCTAAGCATAGCCAATCACCAACATAAGGTATGCATACAATTGTCTCTTGAAAAGATTTCTGCTTAAGATCCAAGCAGTAAACCTTTTATTCCTTATTTGGATCAGAAGAGATAAACAGAATTGTTGCTCAGTAGGTTTTTTGTTGTTGTTTCGGTTTTGCTTTGGGTTTCTTTCTTTCTTTCTTTTTTTTACTAGCCTGTTGGAAATAACACATTGTATCTTTTAGGTATTTCAACAAAATAGAAACATTCTATAGTATCTCAAAAATAGGAAGCAAAGAAAGGAAAATTTCCAACTACATCCATTGTAATTTTGAGGAAAATGCTGGATTTATTTGATTATTACTGTAAAAAACTATTGTCCAGGTTTCTAATGCTGTGAAGAGACATCATGCCCACAGCAATTCTTATAAAAGAAAACATTTAATGGGGTGGCATACAATTCAGAGGTTCAGTCCATTATCATCATAGTGGGACATGGTGGCATGCAGGGAGACATGGTGCTGCAGAAGTAGCTGAGGGTCCTAATTGACTCACAGGCAACAGGAAGTGGTCTGTTGTAGCAGGAATCTTAAAAGTTCTTATTAATAAAATCAAACCTGGGCCAGGTATTGGGGCGAACACTGGAAGGTCAGAAAGACGGAACCAGCCACAGCTACCTCACCTCGCTGGATCCTCAGCTGGTCTTGCTTCCTCAGACTGGAAGCCTCTGAGTCCTCATCCAGAATGGGTCTCAGCTGAACTGCTGCTTGAAAGCTTAACCAGGCCAAATGCTTCTCCAGGCCAAATGCCTCGAGTTTCTGGTCCTCACGCCTTATATACCTTTCTGCTTTCTACCACCACTCCCTGGGATTAAAAGCTGGCTTTCTGGGATTAAAGGCATGTGTCACCATGCTTGGCTGTTTCCAATGTGGCCTTGAACTCACAGAGATCCAGAGGGATTTCTACCTCTGGAGTGCTAGGATTAAAGGTGTGAGTGCCACCATTTTCTAGCCTTTGTATATAGTGGCTGTCTGTTCTCTGACCCCAGATAAATTTATTAGGGTACACAATATTTTGGGGAATACAATACCACCACAGTCTGTCTCACTGGATGTGGCTTAATCATATATGAGACCTCAAAGCCTGCCTCCATAGTGACAGACTTCCTCCAGCAAGCACACCCACTCCAACAAGGCCACATCTCCTAACAGTGCCACTCCCTTTGGGGGCCATTTTCTATCAAACTGTCACATTCCATTCCCTGGACCCCAAAGGCTTGTAACTGTATCATAATGAAAAAAATACATTCAGTCCAACTTCAAAAGACCCAATAGTCTGTAACAGTCTCAAACTTATTTAAAAGTCTAATGTTCAAAGTCTCTTTTAAGACTTGTGCAATCTCTCAGCTGTAATGCACTGTAAAATCAAAATAAAAAAGCAGATCACATACTTCTAACATATAATGGCACAGGATGTACATTACCATTCCAAAACATAGGGAAGGGAGCATAGTGAGGAAATACTGGACCAAAGCAAGAGCAAGAACCAGCTGGGCAAACTCCAAACTCTGCATCTCTAGGACTGATGTCAAAATACTCTTCAGATCTCTAACTCTTTTCAGCTTTGTTGACCGCAACATACCTTTTTTCTCTTGGGCTGGTTTAATAGCTTTCCTCAGCTAGATCCCGCTACTCTGGCATCTATAACATCTTCAGGTCTCAAAGAAATCCCAGCTTCCCCTTCACAGCTTTACACAATGGCCTACCTGTCTGGGACTTCATTCAGGGACACCCCTGACACATTTCTGGCCTCAGTGGCTTTCCTTAGTGGAAGAGGAAGTTCCCATAATGTTTTTTGCCATCCTTGACTCTAAAGCCAGAACTACATGGCTGAAGCTACCAAGTTCTGCTACTTGCTGGGGCTGGAACATGGCCCCTCATTCAATTACATCTTCACTAGCTTTCTGTTTTCAATGGTTTCCTTCACAGCCTAAGCTTGGCTGTCCTGAAACTTTCTCTGTAGACCAAGCTGGCCTCAAACTCAAAGACCTGCCAGTCTCTGCCTTCCAGTGGCCCAATAACCAGCACTTAAAGCATTCAGCTGCTTTTCTAATCCACAGTCCCAAGGTCCATATTCCTTCAAACAAAAACATGGTCAGGCCTATCACAGCAATACCCCAGTCCCTGGTACCAACTTCTGTCTTAGTTAGGATTTCTATTGCTGTGAAGAGACATCATGACCACAGTAACTCTTATAAAGGAAGAATATTTAATGGAGTGGCTTACAGTTCAGAGGTTCAGTCCGTTATCACCATGATAGGACATGATGTTGTGCAGGCAGTCATGGTGCTGAAAGAGTAGCTGTGAGTCCTATATCTTGACTCACAGGCAACAGGAAGTGGTCTGTCTCCCTAGGCGTGAGTTGAGCATATATGAGACCTTAAAACCCGCCTCCACAGTGACACACTTCCACTAACAACCACACCTACTCCAACAAGGCCACACCTCCTAATAATGCCACTTTTGGGGGGCATTTTCTTTCAGACAAGCACAATAGTATTTTTTCAAAGAATGGAAAATGGCAATAAGCAGTTCTTACTCTGAAGCAGACATGGAAGTGTTTCCTGTTATTTGGGGCTCTTGTTATGCTGAGGTTACAGTACCAGGTACAGAGAAATTAAAGAAGATGTACAAAGACAAGGTGACTAAATGGCAAAGCTGGTGAACAATTCTGTGGCTTCTACTTGCAAATCTCCTGTTTTGTCAACTGTCCCACACTGCCCCTAGCCCATCTGCCTCTGTTTATCCCTGACCTTGGTTGACCTAAAGTATACAGAGGGTACTGAATGATTTAAAAAAAAAATACTTCTTTGTCAGCTACGGCGTTCATCCTCTCCTAGAAAGATTTCAAATATGGTGTGTTTAATTGCATTCTGACCAAGGATACAAAAAATGAGCACATCTTTCAAAGCAGATGATTCCTTCTACAGAGGCCTGACATAATCATGCCCAGATCTGCCCCACTCAGCTCTCTAACCACCCCTTCTACTTCTGTTCCTACTTCTTTTCCTTAGGTTTCTAGAATATAACTATGTTTTTCTCTAGAATCAAAGGCTGAGTCTATGCTATCAAAAAGAAGGCAAGTAAGATCTCAAATTAAGCAAGAGAAAGTCTTTGGTCTAGTGAATAAGGTCATTACTTTAGCTATTTATTAATTAAATATACACGAGAAAATAAATAAAAGTAGTTAAAATTCAGTCACCTGGGTAAATGACTTGCTATTTTATTATTATTATGCTAATAAGGATACAAACTATCAAAGAAGCTCAGAGAGTTGAAATATTAATTTTGCCTAAAGGGGTCAAGAGAGGCTTCGGATGCACATGAACTGCTCTGCAGGATTGAGACCCCTGCCAGAGGCACAGATGTGGAAGGCATATCCAAGAAATAGGATGTAGAGAGCAAAGGCACAGAGAAGTACCGAAGTACAAAAAAAGAATGTGGAAACATTGGATTGTTTTCTGTGTGTAGGGTGCACATGAATTGGGGTATGAATAATTACCTGAAAAATTCTGATTCTTGTGAGTAGCCAAAAGATAGCTAAGAATTTAAACATGGATAAGAATGCTTCCTAGAAAAGGACACAAGTAGATTTTTACATGGTATCGAGTATGCTTATGTGATGAAGTGGTTATTTCTCACGGTGAGTATCTGAGATATGCAAAGTAAATCCTTTTTCTCTCTAGTTCTCATTCTTTCTTAGAGCAATCAACATGTCCTCAAGGACCCCTCTAGACATTGCTTTCTTAGACAGAAGCAGGACTGAGGACAGACATAATGTATACTTTATATGCCATGGTGTTCAGGGTCAGCCACCAACTCATATTGGGTAGCTCTGTCCCATTTCTTCCAAAGTCTGGACCAGGCCTCTGTAAACTGGAACCAGTCCTCTATAAAGTCTGTAAAGCTAAACAACATTTGTCTTAGGACAGAGTAAGAGAGAGATGTGGAAAGACACAGCCACTAAACTACCTTGGGCATTTACTTCTTTGCAGCTGAATTATCATTTGCAAAATAGATATAATAATATTTATCTTGCAGGGTTCTTGTGAGAATTAATCATGATAATAAATGGAAACAATAGTTTCCTCATCAAGTGTTAGCTTCACTGCAGAGGCATAATTTTGTTTCCATCACCATATAAAACATTCTTTTCTATCAAGGGAGAGTCAGGCAACAGAGAGAAGAAATTTTAACATATTAAACATGCTAATTAAAACTGGGAATGAGCATATTTTCTTTACTTTCTTGAAATTTCCTCAAAACAAATGACAGCGCGCCCTAGCCTTTGCTAATTAGTCATCCACTGTTGAGAACAGGAGTGTTACTATGTAATAAATGAAATAGTCAGTTGCTTGGTTGGAAGCTAAGAGATTCATGCTTTTAGTGAGGCTGTCAGGAAGCTCATCATTCTTTCATTTCCTCTGAGAACCATTTTCATTTTCTTTGATTATGAAGTAGAATATTTCCAACATTAGTTCCTTTTATATGTATTAAGCTATTTAAATACTGCTACCATCAAGGCTCTTTGGCAGAAATTGAAATTTGTTTTTTCAGCTTCCCATTAGCAATGGTGAGTTACCTGAAGATTGTCAGCTAGCATCTTACTACTATCCTTTATTTCAATTTGAGTAGGGTACTATTTGGACAAAGGTCATAGCTCCATTCATCCATGTCCCATTTAAGCATGCAATTCTACGCAGAGAATGTGCCTTCAGTTATTGTTAGCTGGGGGCATTGTAAAGACAGAGCTTTTGGGGAAGGGAGACTGTGCACTGGTTGCTTGTTTCCCTTATTTCATCGTTATTATACTGAGAATCTCTTGATGAGTGAATTAATTCTAGAATTAATTAAAGCTAGAATTAATGCATGTAGAACACAGATAAAGAAAACACAGTGTGAAAAAATATCTTCTATGACATTTAATATCTGCACTGTTTTCTAGGAAGACTATACCAATTAGGATTCATCTGTGGGCTGAAGAGAGGCAGACCATGGTGATAAGGCCAATCCAGAAAATATCATTGTTTTAGTCACTGTTCTATTGCTGTGAAGAGACCCCGTGACAACAGCAACTCTTATAAAGAAAAGCATTCAGCTGGGCGGTGGTGGTACACGCCTTTAATCCCAGCACTCGGGAGGCAGAGCCAGGCAGTTCTCTGTGAGTTCGAGGCCAGCCTGGTCTACAGAGTGAGATCCAGGACAGGTACCAAAGCTACACAGAGAAACCCTGTCTCGAAAAACCAAAAAAAAAAAAGAAAAGAAAAAAAAAAGAAAAAAAAGAAAAAAAGAAAGAAAAGAAAAGCATTCAATTGGGTCTTGCTTTCCCAAGTTGAATCCACTTTTATCATGGTGGGGAACATGGCAGACATGGTACTGGAGAAGCAGCTGAGAGTTCCACATCCGGATAGACTGGTAGGAGGAAGAAAGAGACACTACTAGACTTACTTTGGGCCCTTGAAACCTCAAAATATATCCTCAGTGACATACTTCCCCCAACAAGACTGCATCTCCTAATTGCTCTCAAGTAGCACCACTCCCTAATGACCAAGCATTAAAATACATGAGCCTATAGAGACCATTCCTATTCAAGCTACCACATTGCACTCCCTGGCCCCCACAGGCATATAGTCATGTCATAATACAAAAATTCATTCAGTCCAACTTCAAAATTCCCTATAGTCTGTAACAGTCTCAAAACTGTTTAAAAGTCCCAAAGTCCATATTCCACCAACAAGCAGCATGGTCAGGCCTATCACAGCAGTACCCCACTCCTGGTACCAACTTCTGTCTTTGTCACTGTTCTACTGCTGTGAAGAGACACCATGGCCAAGGCATCTCTTTTAAAGAAAGGCATTTAACTGGGGCTTACTTATGGTTTCAGAGGTTTAGTCCATTTTCATCATGACAGGGAGCATGGCAGCATGGAGGAAGACATGATGCTGGAAAAGCAGCTGAGCATTCTACATCCAGATCTACAGGCAGCAGGAAGAGAGAGACCCTTGAAAACTCAAAGCCCACCCCCAGTGACATACTTCCTTCAACAAGTCTACACCTCCTAATCCTTCTCAAGTAACACCATTCCTTAATGGCCTAGCATTCAACTATATGAGCTTACAAAGGCCATTCCTACTCAAACCACCACAGTCATTAAAGGACCGAAGAGAAGCCATGGTAAGAAAAGCCTCATTGAAGACCAGAGGCCCAGCTGGTCTTTGGGGTTCTTCTTATCAAAAACACAACTCTGTGATTTATGTTAGGTACAAATATAACTGTTTGTTCTGATCCTTATTTTCTTTGCTTATGTTCAGACAAATAGTGTATGACAAATGTACCCTGATATATAAAGATGATTACTTGTTAATGAGACAAATTAAAAAATATAAACTTTTTTTATTAAAATTTTTTTTCATTCACTTTACACACCAATCAAAGATCCCCCTCTTCCCTCCTCCCACGCCCCCCAGCCTGCCCCTCCCAATCCACCTCCCACTCCTACCCACAAGAAGGCAAGGCCTCCCATGGGGAGGCACATTCAGTAGATGCAAGTCCAAGCTCTTCCCCCTGCTTCAAGGCTGCATGAGGTGTTCCATCATAGGTAGTGGGCTCCAAAAAGCCTGCTCATACACCAGAAATGGATTCTGATCCTACTTCCAGGGGTCCTCCCAAGCAGATCAAGCCAAACAACTGTCTCGCCATGCAAAGGGTCTAGTCCAGTCCTATGTAGGCTCCACAGCCATTGATCCAACTTTCATGAGTTCCCTCTAGTTTGGTTTATAAAATCTAACAAAATTAAAATTATGATGGAATGAAGAAAAATAATAAAATTTTTAGTGCTGTTTTGATTTTTTTTGGGTTTTGTTTGTTTGCTTGTTTTGAGATAGTGTCTTACTGTATAATCCAGGCTGGCCTTGAGCTTACACTCTCCTTACATCATTCTCCTGAGTGTTGGGATTGTATGTGTTTACTACCACAGATGGATAGAATATTTTATTTATTAGTTAGTGAGACAACTCATGAGCATAGAAATAACCATGGAGTAAAAAAATATATCCTATTGCATTTGAATTTAGTGTATCTAGGGTATATGATTCTATTTTTAAAAATTTTTGTAGCTACATAAGCATAAGCACATGGAAAGGGAAATAATGACAGAAGAGAAGTTGGGGTGAGAAAAGACAATGGCAATTAGAGTATCTTCAAAATGGAATAAACCACAGACTTGCGGTAATACTGCTAAGCCTCTGTGAGATGATGTTGGAAGAGCCTCTATCACTGAGAGGGAGTCTATAATCCCAGCTCCATTAGCTTCATAATAAATCTGTTTCAGAAAGCACTGGACAATATCTTTGTGTCTGTCTGATAACAGAGGTTACCACCCCAATCACCATGGTGTCTCAAGTAGTTTTTGACCTTTCTTGTATGTAAAAGTATTGATATTGTAGTTCCAACTACAATTCTACAATATTTAATGTACAATTATGTTTAAATATCCAATTAGTAAATGTTTGATTGTATGAGTTGTATTTATTTATAATACATACCAAGCATCAAGTATTTTGTATAATATATGCCAGGCAATAATGAATAACAGAGAATCCTAGCTTTCAAAGAACTACTATTGGAGAAGAAGGACTGTAAATGTTACAGCACAATGTGATTACGGGTCTTACATGGGGTGTGACTTATATGTTGTAAGTATATAAACTCTACTGGGGAAAGAAATAAAATACAAACCAAGTCTGGAATGTTGGCTGCTTTTCTAAATGAAAGTGGGGAAAAAATAGCAACAAGGCCAAGTCCCTGATAGGGGAGGCAGTGCATGAAAACTTCCGCATATTAGAGGCTCATAGACTAGTTCACATTTTGAGAAAAAAAAATAGATGATCAAATTGAGCTCTTGGGTACTGAAATGGCCCGATGGTACAAAAAGTGGGATGGCCAAGGTGAGAATGGGAAGGTTTGCAATGTAAGATCAGACATATGGCCCTTGTGACTAGGTGAGCTTTTTCCCAATGACACTGTGAAATCACCAAGATCGAGTTAAAGGAGAGGAATAAAGTGAATACTAAAGAACAGGACCAAGTGTGTGGCTTGGTTACAAGGTACCATTATCGAACCTTAACCCCCATAAAGCATTATAAAGCAGGAAAAACAAGCCATTTTAACAGCTTCCATTTTAAGTGTTGAAGGGTATTTAAGGAGAAAGAGCCCCAGGATAAAGATGAACAAAGCCATCTAAAACTCTAGAGAGGTACGTGGCAAGATTTACACAGGTACTTATCTCATTACTTCATCATATTAGTTTAATCTGTATTTGCTTAGGAAATCCTATCAAGTAGCCTGGGAATGCCATCTGCTCTGGCCAGAGTTTGAGTGGGTTCCTCATGAGTTCCTTGCTCACTTTGGTTTCTCCATTACACTAGGCTTTAAGTCTATAGAAATGCCAGCCCTGCCTTTTTCCTTTTGATAAGCCCAGTGCCAGACACATGATGAACATAACAGGTATTTATTTAATGAGATAGCAAGTGATAACAGTTACAGAAGAAGCAAAAGAGCCTGTAAAAACAGACTGAGGGGTTAGCAAAAGTTGGTGATGATGTAAGAGATTGCAGTGTTATAAAGTTCAGGCAGAGAGCTTCAGAGAAGGAGTTAATAATGGAGTTACCTGTAACAGAGATCAAATTAAAAAATAGCCAAGACATATCAACTGGATTTATCAAGAGTAAAAGCTGTTTCACATCTTGTCCTAAATTTCATTCTTGTTCTGATTTATGCTATTTAAGGTTCCACATTCCACCTGGGACACATAAAATGAAGCTAAGTTCTTTAGATGCTCTTTGTATCCTTAGAAAACAATCAAAGTTCTGAGGAGGACTGGAAATTGGGAACATAAAGGATGCTTTTTACAAATTCCTATATTTAGTGACTCATAAATCTTGAGGCTGTCACTAAACCTAATGGCATCCATCAGGTACCAACATCAACAGTCTCATTGGCTACAGATGCTAGGAAGACATTTCCTGCTGAAACTTCCCTTAGAAGTCTGTCTAAAGAACACAGTGCAGTCTACAAGTATCCTCTGATCCAAGAACCCCATTAAGAAACTGCCTTGTCTCCGGGGCATTATCCTCATTATCAACTCTTCATTCTTCTCCTTGATCAACCTAATCTTCCACCAGGGAGAGGTGGGGGTTGGCAAGCCTGGTAACTCTTTTTTCTTTTGTCTCACTCACTTTATCTACACTCCAAACACCTTTTTTTTCATGATAGAGTTAAAAATAAGACTGAAAGCCACATTCTAAATCTCTTTGCTTAATTACCCTCTTAAGAATACTTGCCAAGCATGCAGTTCTCTACTTGAATGGGGTCAATGAGAAGTGTGAAAAATATTGGCAATTATACAAATTAATAACTTAAAAACATTTTCACCAGAGGACCATATTTTAGAAGTATGACGGTAAAGAAGGAATATGGAAGCTTGAGACATATGTAGGGTTGAGAGAGAGTTCTCTTTATATAAGAAGGAAAATACAAGTATATTCAATAATATTAACATGACATCAATAGAAAAAGAGAAGTAGCTACAATAAAAGATTGATCACTGAAGTAAGGATCCTATGCAGAAGAAGAGGGAAATAAAAATGTCCCTAGAATTTTTTCCAAAATGAAGCTTCAGAGGGATACTGGGAAATATCCGTGGGGACGGTATCTCATTTCTCAGAGAGAATGGAAATTAGTATGCAGGGATTTGGGCTAAAATAGTATGCTGATGAAAAAGGAAGAAAACCAGAGCTTTCAGGATCTAGTTCAGTTGCTGACTGTTTTTGGTGATACTCATCTGGAAGTTTCTTCAGCAGTAGTAAAGTAAGGGACACAGACACAGGCAAAAAGTGGGCAGGCAAGAAGACAAAACCTTCTTTGGAGTTTCACCACATGTAATGCATAGACATCAAAGTGTTCTTAATATACTTATTGGAAACAGGAATAATGAGTGCTGGTGGCTATCTTAAATTGCTTGGAAAGCGTCTTCTATCTTGCTCAAGTTCAATATCTTCCCTTTGTTCTTGAAGTTGACATTGTAAAATTACATATTCAAGAGATTCCACTTAAACCTAATGGCCTAAAAGACTTTTAACAGCTGAAAAGCAAATTTAGTTAGGTCTGATTTAGTGAGGTGCTTGCCATGGAACCAACCATGGGCCTCTGGTATTAAACAGAAAAGCTGAATTTGTGTTTATAAAATTGTAAAAAAATAAGAGACTTGAAGATCTTTAATAGCAGGGGGAGATTGTGAGAATGGAATGGCCTTCATCAACTTTTCACAGAACAAAGGCAAATTGTGCCTTCCAGGAAGACATGTCCTCATTTGACCTGAAGGAAAACTCTGATAAATGTATTTTGTCTTCTACAGTGAGCTATCCTTCCCATTTCTGTAGCCAGTTCTAACTCAAGTTAACTATTTTTAAAAGAAATATATAAGTAATGTAGATATCTTCTTTGTCTAAAATAATCATACAGAGTTAAAAGGAAGGCCACCTTTCCTCCCATTCCCCACTCTAGTCTTTTCCTCTGCCCTATTCTCCAGAAACAAAACTGATGTGAGATCTCCCTATAACTGTTTCTAAACTTTTTCTAAACACATTATGTATAAATTCTCCTTAAAAGGTAAAGAAAGCTACAAAAGAGAATATGAAATGATTCTATACTTCAATTTTAAATGGGATTCTAAAATCATTTTACTTTTAAATTATTGTCCCTTTGATGAGATAAATGTTTTCTGTATATTAATTTGTGTCTGTCCACATAACAGTGAGACTGACCACCTTTTCATTTGCTTTTATGGATATTTATATTATTTTTTGTCTAGATTCTTTTCCTGTTCATACTTGTCTACTATTTCAATTATGCTGTCTTTCCCTACAGTTTTCTTATTAAAAAATATTCACCAGGCATATGCAGCTTTATATTTTACTTTGTTTATGATTTTGTTTATGGTTTGGTTACTAATTTTAGTATGGTGAAATCTTCAGTCTTTCCTTTTATAGTCACCAAATTCTGTATATAGAATTTTCCTGTGACCAAAATTACAAAATGAGAACCTTTTGGATTTTGTACATGCTTTAACGTTGAAACTATTCCTTTTCCTCGCTTGATTTACCAGCCATATCCACACCATTTTGGTGAAGGGTCTGTCTTTTCACCATTGACAGAACCGTTTTCCTTCACTATGAACAAAATACCAAAAATACCCAGGAAATCTGTAAGGATTCTTGTCTGTCCCACTGATTTGTCAATTTATCAAAGCTTAATGATTCAGTAATTTAACCTTCTTTTGAAATGTTCTCTTATTGGGTCAGAATTAGTCCTTATTTTTCCAAACCTTAGAATTACTTTGAGGTAACTTTTAGAATTCTCTTTAATTTTATTACAGTTTTTTTTTCTGGAAATTTTTGTGACTTATTAAATCTATAGCTGCTTTGATTCTACTTCTTAACTTTAAAACAGTGAATCTCACCTTTTGTGAGTATTTCTTCATTCGTCTGTGTATTCTCTTTGTACAGTGTAGTTTCATCACCGAACTAATAAAGGCTCTACAGTTTTACTGTATCTGTTTTTTTGGTTTTGTATGAATATTTTTGCATGATAATACTTGTTACAGAAATTTTGAAATTCTTAGACTGGTTGTGTTCTCTTGCTTCTCAGTTGATTTTCTAGTCCTTGAAGGAGGCAGCCATGCTGTGTGCAAGGATCAGTAGTTAGCGCCACATTCTGTTTTCTTACTTGACTGCCTTGCTAAGAAATCTGCTGAATAGTCAAGGTGCTAGCAGAAATTCCTGTCTTGCCACTGACTATCCCTGAGGATATTTCCAACACAGCAATGTGGTGATGCTTGCTGTAGATTTATACCAAATAAACATTTCAAATCTAAGAAAGCAATTTTTCTTTAGTTTGCTAGAATATTTAGCTTTAAACAAATCAGACATGGACACTGTGTCCTGTTAAGTTATAGTTGTATTGACTAAAGAAGTTACAGCATTCTTTCTTGTGCTAATTGATCTAGGGAATTACAATATACTTTCCTCGGAAGCAGAGTAATTGTATTGTTTTATTTTATTTTACCAAGTAGAGCCAGACCAAGAGAGAAAGCATTTACTCCATGCTTTTCTTAAAGTCTGTTTAGGGTACACATGATGAGCTCACGTGCACTCTATCGTGAGCCCCAGAGACCAGATGTGGAGCTACAGGGTTTGGTGTTTGCTCTGTTGTGTTTGAGATTTGCTTTGGTCTGACTTTTTCTTGCTATCTTCCTCTTTCCTTCTTAAGTGGGAATGTTTACCTTGCTACTGTATGTTGGAGTTATGAATAACAGCTGCAATTTTGATTCACAGTTTGAGAGCCTCAGAAAAGACTTTAGACATTTGAACCCTGTAGAGAGGCTAAAGATTATGGGGACTTTTGCAGTTGGGATGAATACATTTTTCTTTAAGAAATGGTCTGCTTCTATGGAATCTAGGGTAAAGGTCATGGCTTGAGGTTTGTGTATCTTAAGACTTGGTCCTAGGCTGATACTACTGTTTTACAAGGCTCTGAAATCTATAGAGGGGGTTGCCACACTGGAGAAAATAAGTTATTAAGGGTGGATTGTAGTGATTATATCCCAGCTTCTATCTCAATCTTTTGCTCTGTTTCCAAATCTACTGAGATGCTCATCAAACATCACTGTCATTGCTAGAAACTGTGCCTGGTGTTATGTCATTCTTACCAGAGAGTGATGTAACCTCTTCTTAAATCTTGAGGCAACATATAAACTCTCCCTGCCAAAGTTGCTTCTTACCAGGTTGCTTGGTCAGAGCAATGAGAAGCGCAATTATTAAACTCATCATGTTGGTCAGTTCATTTGACTCTCCCCTGTAAATAAGTGCTTTCCCCTGGGGTCTCATATTGAAGATATCTACAGAAATCATCATTGTGGTGGTTTAAATTAGAATGACCCTGTTGGCTCATATATTTGAATGCTTAGTCCCCTTGGTAGAAGTGTTTGGGAAGGATTAGGAGGTGTGACCTGGTTGGAGGAGGTTGGTCGCTGAAAGTGGCCTTTGAGGTTTTAAAAGCCCATACCATTCCCAGTTAGCTTTCTCTACCTACTACTCACAGATAAGAGCTGAGCCCTCGACTACTATTTCAGGACTTTGCCCACTTGATGCCATTCATCCCACCATGGGATTCTAACCTTACAGCCATGAATCCCAAATTAACATTTTATTTTTAATTAGTTGCTTTGGTCATGGTGTTTTGTTACTGTAATATTAAAATAACTAGGATAATCATATTACTGATCTGTGTATGGCTGGGCCTAAAAACTGTTTGGATCACAGTGGGGGCCACATAAGAGAACCGTACTATTTTGGACATATTGTTTTGTTTGTACTCTGTTTTCTGATTCTAAAGGATCATCCTCTTAGCATCAGCTCAGTCTTTTCATTGTTCCTAACTCTGATTCTCCATGCTTCCGACTTCTTCCGGGCTACTTGTATAGTGTGATTAGTTTTCTTGAACAATGGAAAGCTTGTAGTTACTGACACAATGATGTTAGAACCAGACCTCTTGTGAAATAGGCTGTATTTGGGGGCATAATACCCAGGGAAATTATGCAAAGGAATGTTTAAGAAATGCAGTTGTGTATTAGAATAGTATAGCAAATGAGAGTTCCTGTATTTGAGGAATTACTGGGAAAATACAGGTATGCCGGATAATGTATCTTATTTTTTTTAGTTACTTTTCTATTGCTGTGGTAAGATACAGTGGCCAAGGCACCTTATAAAATAAAGTGTTTACTTGTGGTTTACAGTTCCAGAGGGTCAGAGTCCATGAGCACCATGGCAGGGAACATCAAGCAGGCAGATATGGCCCTGAAGCAGTTGTTTTGAGCTTAAGTCTTTGTCTATAAGCAGGCAGGGAAACCTAACTGGGAATGACCTGTGCTTTTGAAACCCCAGTGCCTGCCCCCAGTGATACACCTCTTCCAACAAGATCACACCTCTTAGTCCTTCCTAAACAGTTCTACCAACAGCTACCAAACATTTAATTATATGAGCCTAGGGGGGACATATTTACTCAAACCACCACGATTGCTTGGTAATTAAGAAAGGTTGGATTGTGTTTTAGACACCAATGCCAATGTTTGTGAGAGTCAGAATGGTTTTTGAGAGTAGACAAATATTTTCTTTCAGTCCCCCTGATGTTCTTTCTGCTTTGGAATAGTTCCTAGCAAGCACCAAACAAGAAGAAAATGTCTCTGAAATGAAGAGCTTTTTGATATCATTTAAAAACTTAGAAGAATTTTTTTTGTTAATTATGCCTGTTTTAGGGAGTTATTGCTGTGAAGAGACACCATGATCACAGCATTTATTATAAAGGAAAATATTTAAATGGGGCTGGCTTACCATTCATAGGTTTAGTACCTTGTTACCATGTAGGAATCATGGTGGCACATGGGCAGACATGGTACTGGAGCAGGAGCCAAGAGTTCTTCATACAGATAGGCAAACAGCAGGAAGAGAGAACAACATACACCTTCCTTGAGCTTCTAAACCTCAGAGCCCACCCCCAGTTACACATATTCTCCAGCAGGGCTACACATCCTAATAGTGCCACTCCCTATGAGCCTATGGGGGACATTTCCACTCAAACCTCCACAGCTCCTCTTTTCATGCTGGCCATTCAGACATTCAAAGACATTACCATGAAACACTTTTGATAGCTTGCTCTTCTTGCCTAAGAGTAGAGGGAATTTTCTTCAGTTCTGCTTACTTCCTAAGGCATTTTATCAAGAATTTGTACTGTGAGGAGGTCATGAGAAACCAGAACAATAAAAGCAAAGGATGTACTGGGTTAGAAGACAAGGTTAGGAAATTACATTCAGAATAAGGTCAGACAAGTCCAAGGTATAAAAAAAGACTGAGGCTTTATCCCAGGTTGCTACAGAAATAAAATGATGAAACATGAATCAAAGGCAAATAAATCTTATAAGCTGCAATATGTCATGTAGTATTTGGTCCTATATTCTACTCAATAATTTGTTTCTTACTTGTATAAGGGAAAATATATCTAAGTCACTTATCCCCCAACCCCATCCTACCCCCTCTCCTCATCCATGCTTTCTTCCACTCTTTGCATGTGTTTGGTTTTGTATAATTCTGGTCAACTTTGTTAATCTCATTCTTAATGTTCACTTGGCCCAACTTCTGGCTCCTATGATGCCTATTACTCTACCATCATGGCCTCAGAGATTGTTAAAGCCGCTGAAATCCATCATCTCCGCCCCTGGCTAGTCTGACCCTGTACAGCACAGTACCAGGGATATATATGTGATCTTTGCAGCAGGAAGTATGAGTTTCTACAACTGCTATTTGGTGGGGGAAAGTTTTCATACCTTCTAATGACATGGTTATTTACTTTATCTGTCATTTTAATTTCTTAAGTGACTCATGTGTTACTCTGGCCAATGTTTCTTAAATTAAGAATGACCCTCAGGTACAATCTTGTGGTCTATCTGAAAAGCCTAGTTATACAGGACAGGATATTTGAATACAGTACTTGACAAAGTATGTAATGAAATACTTCTGGGATAGAGCTACCCAAACTCAATTTAAGGAACCTTGTCTTCACTTTTAAAGTGTTTAAGTTCTTTTAAAAACTTAAACTTTCAAAAATTTTTCATACAATATATTTTGATCATATTCTTTTCTCTCTCTCAACTCTTCCTAGATCTTCTCCACCACTATATCCATACAACTTCGTGTTATTTCTCTCTCTTAAGAAATAACCCGGCCGGGCGTTGGTGGCGCACGCCTTTAATCCCAGCACTCGGGAGGCAGAGCCAGGTGGATCTCTGTGAGTTTGAGGCCAGCCTGGGCTACCAAGTGAGCTCCAGGAAAGGTGCAAAGCTATACAGAGAAACCCTGTCTCGAAAAACCAAAAAAAAAAAAAAAAAAAAAAAGAAATAACCCAAATCCAACTAAACAAAAGCAAAAACATACATAGAATCATATTTGTGTAGTTAACTATTCCTGAGCATGAGGCCTACCGTGGAATGTGGTTGATATACCAAAATCTCACCAATGAAGAAAACTAAGTTTCCCTCTCTTCCAAGCTATTAATTGCAAAGAGCTTCTGGTTTAGGGGTAGGACTTTGTGCCCACTCCTCTTTCTCCATACTGGGATTTTGTTTGGCTTGAACTTGTGCAGGCCTTGCACATATTGTATAGTCTCTGTGAGCTCATATGTACATCACTCCTGTTGTGTCTTTAAAATGCTCTTTCCTTGGACTCATTCCTTCTGGGTTTTATGATCTTTCTACCTCCTTTTCCACATAGATTCCTAATCCTTGAGGTTAGGGTGTGATAAAGACATCTCATTTAGGGCTGCATTCTCCAAAGTCACTTACCATTTGCATATCGTCCAGTTGTGGGTCTCTGTGTTGATTCCCATCTACTGCAAGAAGAAACCTCAATGATGAGAGTTGAGTAATGCTCTGATCCATGGGTGTAGCAACACAGCATGAAGAGTCCCCTTTTGCTTTTTCTTTAGCAGAAGAATAGTAGGTTTTCCCCTAAGACCCATGACCTATGTAGTCTCAGGTTCTTGGCCACTTTAGTAGTGATGTATGGGTCACATCTCATTGAGTGGACCTTAAATCCTACCAATTTCATTTTTCTTAACACCTGAATAATGTTATAATGTGTAAGTGTACCAAGTTTCATTATCCCTTCATTAGTTAATGGACATCTAGGCTATTTCAAAAAATCTAGCTATTATGAATAGAACAATGAACAGAGTTGAGTAAGTGTCTCTGTAGCAGTATATAAAGTTCTTTAAGTATAGTCCTAAGAATGATATAACTTTTTTGCAGTTCATAACAACCTGTATTTTTCACTTTCAGGATACTTTTTAGGAAACCTAAGACTGGGGAGGGGGGTGGGACACTGATTAATAGCTTTCAGGTAGGAAAAGAGGATCAGACAGAGAGTGTCCTACTGAACCATGTCCCTAGATCTCACAAGTTAGAAGTTCCTTCTAGTTTTCATCCACTTGTGACTCTTTAGTACCTGTACAAAATAAACGGTCGGTAGAAAAAACTGAGTCAAAAAAGAATCTTCCTTAGGCCTTGAGACTGCAGCAGGCTATGTTGCTTACGTGAATTATCAAGGAAGCTAGAGAGATCCAGGACTTCAAGATTAGATTCTATGCTTTTAAATTTTAATTTACGTTATGATTAATCTAAACATATGAAACATGACCTCTGCACATGCAGCCAAGCCAAACCAGACTAAAGAGGCAGAGCTAGACAACCAACATTTCTTTGGATTGCTTTTAGATGGAAGGGCCCTAAAAGTGTCTTGCTAAAACGGCTCTGTGTGGTAGCTCCTGAGTCCCCCAGAAGAGACCTGTGCTCGGGACCCTGAGAGCCTGAGGTGCTGCAAGTGCTGATACTACTGAACTGCGTGAGGCTACCAATGCCGAGGAGAAGCCAATCTCATGGTGATTTTTCTGTCATGTTCTACAAGTGAAGATCTTCAACCGGTTGACATGGTGCGTTTGAACTTCAGTATTAACAATAACAAAAACAAATGTGTCTTATTCCAGGAATAAGTCACTGAAACGTTGAATCCTGGGACTCAGTGGCAAAAAGTTTCTAGAGACTTGAACTTAGCTTCATCTGCTCTTACAGGAAGTACTGACGAATGAGGTTATGTGTTGTGGCACTCAATGGTCTGGTAAGCTGATAGCCAGCAAAGCGTCTGTTGCTAGTCATTTATTTACTCGCTCTTTACCTTTTCTGCTTTGACCCATCACAACCAGACCAAATATAAGATATTGGTCCTGTTTACTTTCTCCATAAGAAAAGGGGGAAATCTGAAAACATATCTGATGAAATGTAACAGGCTACAGTAATCGGACTTGTTTGATATTCTTGTCAACACTTGATGCTTCAGTATTGTTAACATTAGCCATTCTAGCTAGTACACCAATGCTTCCCATTATAACTTTTATTTACATTTATTACATTACTCAAAGAAATTCAACACTTTCATGTATTTATTGGCTATTTGCATATTTTTTATAGAATTCCTATTTAAGAGGCCATAATCCTATCAGGTCGTAGGTCTGTCTTTTCTTACTGACTTTTGAGAGTTCTTTATATTTTTACGTAAAAATTTTCACTCTCTGGTGTGATCTTCTGATAAATATATTTTCTAATTTTAGTCTAGTCTGTTATATAAATATTTTCCTGTTTCAATGATGTCTTTTGTGTTAACTAAACAAGATTTATCTCTACAGAGAATATAGACCAAAGGGCCAGGATTTGAACCCCTCTCTAGAATATAGCTTGATCACATAATTTAATTCATATTTGTCTCATATGACTATAGCTTCCAATCCGTAGAATGTTAGAGAAATTAAATAAATTGATGTGTGCCAAGTTCCAAGGGAGCCTGCCATATGATAAAAAAAATATACTTGCCATTTGCCAGGATTTCTTTCCTCATGCACAGTACACAGATTCTTTATTTCTAAGAGTCTTTCATAGAATTTTTACTTATTGCCAGGTGGCAGTGGTACATGCCTTTTATCTCAGCACTCGGGAGGCAGGGCCAGGCAGTTCTCTATGAGTTTGAGTTCAGCCTAGTCTACAGAGTGAGAGAGATCCAGGGCAGGCACCAAAACTACACAGAGAAACCCTGTCTCAAAAAAAATTTTACATTTTTTTCTTTTTGGTTTTTTTTGAGACAGGGTTTCTCTGTGTAGTTTTGGTGCCTGTCCTGGATCTCACTCTGTAGTCCAGGCTGGCCTTGAACTCACAGAGATCCACCTGGTCCTGCCTCCCGAGTGCTGGGATTAAAGGCATGTGCCACCACTGTCTAGCCAAATTTTTACTTATTATGACTAGATGATTACAATTCTGTCTTCAACATACTATGGAAACATGTCACCTTAATTCCAGTGTTCTTTCCAGACTCACTTGGAGCAAACCAATCAGGGAAATAGAGTTAACAAAGCACCAACATGTCTGTAAAGAACAGTGAGCACAGCAAATTGATTTTTGCCTCCCCACATTTTGGTTGCTAAATGATACTACATGGTATTTAAAGTCTTGATTTCAATTAAAAAACATGCTTCCTACCTTCCTTCAAGGCTATGATACATCCACCTTTTGATTAGTGCTCTCTGCCTTTGGGAAGAGCAGATGCTGTGGGAGGCCATTGTTATTAGTTATAACAACAATTATATACTAGTACTATTATGGTAATTTCTGCTTGAAGGCAAGGATGGCATATTAAACAATCTTATATTCAACATATTTTAAAGGTGAATAACTTTCATAGAGAAACTGCGTGTTGTTGTAGGTATGATTTTTACCTGTAAATAACTCAAAATGAGGAAATGGATTTAAGGAATATAATATATATTAAACTACATATTTTGAGAGATTCTAGCTTGATACATAATCAAATATTTGCCTTGCATAATTTAAACCTTGAATAGCCTTCAGTCCATAGTTGGGGAGGGGAGCTTGTTGAAGCCATGGGTTAAATATAGCCTGTTTCAAGATCTCTTGGTTCTAATGTGGTTTATGCCCAGATTTATGCATCTGAGACAAACACACACACCACAGAAATCCCCCAGACAAACAAGAAAGAAATATTTGAAGAAGAACAGCACAATGAGGCATTAAATTAAATGTTAATATGCATACATACATACATACATACATACATACATACATACATACATACATACCAGTTCCTATAAATGCTTGATTTTATAGAATTGATGTGGAGCTGGGCTTGGTAGCATGTGACTAATTCTAGCACTTGAGAGAGGAGAATCAGGAGTTCAAGGTCTTTCTCAGTTGTACAATGAGCTCAAGGACTACCTGAACTACATGAAACACTGCCTCCAAAAGTAAAGCAAAATAAGACAAAAGGAAATTGCCTGAGAAATGCTTAAAGGGCCCAGGCTGTTTCAACATTTTAAACAATTCTGCTAGTGACATGGGATTCAAGAAATACTAAGGTGGATGCAAAGTTTGGAGAAAGAATCTTTTGTAAACTACTGAATTCAAGTTGGTAGAGTCCAAAGGTGGAAGATGATATTAGGCTCATCTTTAAATCAAAGGTGGTCTCCTGAGCTGGCTGATATCTTGAAAACTGAGCCAAAGAACAACTGAGAATTTGTCACATCATCCTTAAGATATAATGAAAATACTCCCAATACATTCATTCAATAATAAATAAAACATGGTACACTTAATAAAGTTGGATGTATAACTTTGTTTGCAAGTTTGGTATTCATATAGTTAATGAATACCCATAATTGGTAGAAATAGAGATAAAAGAGAAAGTAAAGACAATGAATTAATGAGCAGTCAGGTGTTACTTTAGCTCTAAAAGTAGTGGATAACATCTAGACATTTGGGTCTGTTTGCCCCTGAAAGTTTAGTCTTGCATAAAGCAGGGCCCACTATAAACACTGACGAGGAAAAATGAGTATACATTTTATTTCTACCTAAGAATGGAAGAGAAACTCATAAAAAATTGATGCTCAGGTCTGTGAGTCATGAGTTTTGAATGTCAATTTTATTTTTTATTTAATTCTAGAGTTCCCAAGACAAAAACATAACAAAAGATCATGGAGTAACTGGCAGGAAAAAAATCACTCAGGAGTGATATCAGCATAATTTAAAACAAAGATTTCCCGAAGTGAAAAACAAGCCACAATGAACATAAGAAAATACATGAACAACAATCAATCATGAATACAGAAGATGAGACAAATATGAGACTAAGTGCACAGCCACTTAGAGCAATAGAATACCCGCAACAGAGACCTTTTAAAAATACATTTTAAATGATTGATGAGTTACAAAGAAAGAATAAAACTTAGCAGAATTAAACCAAGCTTTAAATGAAACCCTTTAGCTAATGTGAAAGTTCCAGTGAAGTTTTAAACAGCCTGTTGGTGATAGCTACAGAAAGAAACTGGCTGGTAGTTCAGAAGAAATTACTCTCCATGGAGATCAGAGGAAAGAGAAACTGAAACATTCTTGAAATATTGTTTGAATCTCCATAGGGTGATAAGGTCAAGTGGTAACCACACAAAGGACTGCTGAAGACATGAACTAGGATGGGTACTGAGTTCCCTGTTGACAAAGGAGACGGAAGAGATGAACAGGAAGTCACCCCTGACAGTAGAAAGAAGTCAGGAATTATATCAGGCTTGATTTATAAGAACAAGACAATAATATTTATAGGTAAATAGTCTCACGTTTTCCAGATTTTGATGAAACACACAAATCAAAGCTGACAAAGCAACTAAGTATGTGAAATTTTATAAAACTCCAAATCAAGTGATTCCTCTTCTTAGGAGATCTTTAAAAATACCCCAAGAAAAGAAAGTTTTAAAACTAACAAATAAGAAGCAAATTACTCACTCAAAAGAAACTAAGGCAAGAAAGGAGTTTTCAGCAAGAGTAACAGAAGCCAGAAGACATCATGATAACGTTCTTACAGTACTAGGAGAGAACAGATGACAATGGAAGCCTCTCTTCCAGCTAAATCATCATGGAAAGTTGGGAAGTTCCAGCTAATTCCATCATGGGAAGGAGTGAAGCTTTTTCTTTTTCTTTTTTTATGTAAGAAACTAGATTATTTTATTTGAGGATACTTCAATAAATCAGTATTAGCATGTGGGCAAAAAGAAATCTATTCCTCTAGGAAGTGAAGGCATGAAGTTATTTTTTTTCTTTCTTTTTTTATATTTATTAAATTTAAAAAGTAGATTTCTACTCACTCCACATACTATCCACAGATCCCCC